>JAQIYD010000114.1:0-12546 GCA_034699565.1 Anurida granulata
TAAGCCCGGTGGCGTGTCCTTATTACCTTTAGGTTAGGTTAAAAATCCCAAAAATACTGACTAAGCTCGCTGGCTCGCAATAGTTTTAGGTTTTTAGGTTTGAAATGGATGGGCGAGGTGCGAGCGAAGCGAGCACCTCTAGCCCATCCATACATTCAAACCTAAAAACCTAAAACTATTGCGAGACTCAGAACACGCTCTCCCTGCAAAAACACTGACTAAGCTCGCTGGCTCGTAATATGTTTCAGGTTTTTAGGGTTGAAATGGATTGAATGGTTGAAAATCTGAGACGTCATTTGTGTGTAGCCCCGTAATAATTAATCCGAAATGTGCAAATTAATTGTGCAAATGAATTGTGCAAACGAATTGTGCAAATTAATTCATTTCCATAAGAAAAGTGGATGTGCAAATTAATTGTGCAAATGAATTGAGAAAACACAGAAGGGCGGTAAAGGAACTTCAACCCGAGTGGGTCCTATGAGGTGGGGTGGTGGTCCAGTCAAGCAAGTTGGCAGGAAGTTCTGAAGGTAACAGGGAGGGGTTTTTCTGCTGGACATTGATCGAGATATGGCCCTACCACTGCTCCGCCTTTGGCAAAAGTCAGGAACAACGTCCGTCCCAGTGCGCACGCCAGAACCGCAACTGCTGACCTCATCCACTCACCTTATTATCCCCAAACTGACCCAACCCTCAGCCCGTCTGCGTTTTTTACCGTGTTATGTTCCACGCCAATTCGGGCTTAACGTGTGTGGGAAAACCGCACACATGAGATCATACCGGTACCAGTTTGCTAGGCTAGTTCAAGGAAAGACACTGCAACGGAAAAGTGGAGGATCATCTGCCACCCAACCAAACCCATTAGTCTTAGCGCAATTGCTTAGCACAGGAGACCCATTCAGAGTGGGGCCTCCCTGTTATCTTGGACGGTTTTTTTATTTATATATCATGATCCATATTTTGCCAAAGTAGAAACTGCTTCAAAACAAACCAAAAACCAATCAAAAATGCCGAATTCAAAATATTCCGATCATTATAAATTATGAGTTTGCAATTAAAACGCTGTAAAAATTAGCAAAACTAGCTTAAACTTGAACCTAAACCTAACCTAACCTAATCAAAAGGAATTGAATTACCGGAAATTATTACAAACATTTGTTCCGCTTAGCTGGCAATTAAATGGTTTAAATGCTCGGTAACAGAAAATGTTATCACTGAGTATGTTTATATTTGTTTTATTGGTAATAATTTTCACATGTATTTGTTTCACAGGTATTTCTTTCTTAGTTAATTCATCTTAGGTAATGGCTTGCTTCAGCTTTTTTCCATCCTGAAGGGAATCGTTTGTATAATTTCGAGCAACATAAATTTTATTATTAACATCATACATTACAAGTATCGTGCAAGTATGTAGTTGAATGATGACAAACGATGAAACGCAATCTCAATTTAGTCGGTCAGATGTTGGAAGTGAATTTGGATGAGAAAGTGAACGCGGATTCTGTTTCTTTTCTGTATTTCAGTTTTCAATACTTTTTGTTAAATATTTAATGTTTTTAAACTTTTTCTGGATTTTATCGCATTTCCAAAATTCTACCAAGGATTCAGATATTACGCCAGGCTTGTCGAGATAAGAGAAAAATTGGGCGGCAAGTTCCTCTCGCTTGAGATTTTATTCGTAATTTTAAAACAAAAATAATTATATATTAGAGATTTCCCACAAAATGTTGAAAAAAGTTGGGGGTTTAGCATGAGAAATTTTATGTTCCATTTCTGTTTGCACAACACAGGGGTTTTCTAATATGGGATGCCTTGATTTTATTTACTCATTTTTATTTCAGCTTTGCCAATTTAGGATTTGCTGATATTTAAATACCTTTTTTGCACTTCTATTCTTCTAATTACTGCATTCTCCAATTTTTATAGTTTATGCTTTTTGAAGATGAGATATTTATTTATACATTCTTATACATTACATTATAAATATATAAGAATTAGGCGGATTATAACCCTAGGCCAAATGTGTACAAATAAAATTCTGTGCATTAAAACTGGATGTCGAGAATTGAATTTATTAAATTAATCTTAATAATTAATATAATTATTATCAAAGTCAATTTGATCATAACATTACGAGAACTAATTTCCACGACCCTCCAATTCACTCCGAACTTAATTTTTGACCAGGTCGGTTTGAACATATTCTAAACTTGATTTAGGCAAAAGAAACTGAGCAAGAAATCCAAACACCAAGGCGGCAAAGACCCAAATAAAACAAACATTTCATTTTCAATTGATTGAAAAAATTTTTATGGCAGAGATAAATGGTTTCTGGGAAAAGAACGTTTTTGATCGTAGAAGAGTCAACCGAGCCATCAACCGGAAAAGGAAGTTTGTTAAAGGGCCATCACTCAAAGAAACAACACACGTCCAAGTCTTTCGTGTTTTGCGGGATTCTCCTTGGAATTTTAGGCTGTCTCTTTGTTCTCGAACTGAGATTGAGTGAAGTAGACGAAGAGTTCAAGGATCTTTCTAAATTTTCAGTTTCAAGGGGCTGTGTGGAATGTGTGTGGAATGTGCGGAAGATATTTTCTGCTATACGTGGAGATCATGTTGAGCCCATGTACTTGTTCAATCGTTCGGGTCGGCCACACACACTCGGACATGGACGACGCGAAGATAATTGGAATCGTTCATTTCGTAGTTCCTATTAGTATCCGCCAATGCTTTTTCTGTTAACACAATTTTATGTCCTGTATAACAGAAAGCATGTGCGTTGAATAGATACGTCTGCATTCCTGTTTCCTCGAAAAGGCTTACGATCCTAACATCTGCAGTAATCTCTCCCACCGACGTTCTTTCCAGCGTGGATTCCCGCATTTTTTAACGAAGTTTGGCGCTTTACACTTCTTAAGTGTAATTTTTTGAAACAAGCAAATATCGTTCACAATTAAATCAAATTTCTTGCTGAAAATTTAATGAACAAAATTGTCGGAAACCTGTTATGCTTGGTGCAATTTGTTTTTGACTGGAAGTTTTAACACATCGAAGATAGAATGAACCACATCGCCCCACGCGCGAATGGAGTTCCTTCTACCTCGAAGTAGAACGCTGCCGCCATTCTAGGAACACTCCCAAGGGGATGGGATTTGGAGAAATTTTTAAACTTTAACTGCAAAATTTTTAATTTCAGACTTCAATTCAATTTCTTTTTAACTTCTAATTTAAACTCAATTTCTAATATTCAATCATCCTTTAACCCTAATCCCTAACCTAACCATTCGTCATTGTACTCATCCATTAATTCAGCATTAAATTAAACTAACGGAGTAGAACTTGCTATCGTGTCTTCTTTGCCCCTGATGGTGGTAGTTGTGGAAAGTAGCTAAGCGTCCCAATGACGGAAAGTTGACAACTCACAAAGCGACGTTACGAGCGAGCGAGCACAACTAAACAAGCCTGTGTCTAGGCCCAAAATAGTATATCCTTCCGAAGCTAAGTACGGGCTTGTTTGGCTTAAGCGTATACACAACATACCGTGCTGCTCAGATCGAGCCCCTACTTCCCCGGAGGGGTACCACAAACTCGTTACCTCGAGTCCCCCACGCCGGTATAGATGGGCAAATTTGTTGCAAAGTTGGTAATAATTCCAATGTTCCAAACATAGTGCAAATAATTGAAAAAAATTAAATTCCCTCTAGCGGTCCAATCATCCCATCTACCGGTCCATGAATTCCATCTGCGTCGACAGGCTCGTTTGCATTGGTTGTTGTGGGTACGCGGCACTGTTGTTCAATTCGTTGCTGTGCCAAAAAGAGCATCGTGGATATTCGATGGGAGTGATCCTAAGCATTCTGGGCTCACTTTCATTGCCGCATGCTTTTCTTCGAACTCTGCAACCGAATTTGAGACAAGTTGTAAGGTACGCGAAAGCAAATTTACGGAAAAGTATGGAAATTGATGCTTTTTCCCTTTTTTCATTGATAAATTCTTAGATTTTGGCCCACATGGAAGAAATGGTTGCAAAAGCCATTTTAGTCGTCGTTTCAAGTAGAATCCGGTCGCCGTCATTGCCGCGAAGGCAGCCATGCGAGAGACGAGAAAAGAACAAATTTCCCACGGCAAAAATACCCGTTTTGAAGACCAAGGCTGTCGCGGTGAAGGTAGGGGGCCCCCAAACACGTTCCAGTTTCAATTTGAATGGGGTGCGAGTAATTTTTGAAGGCAATGGGGAGCTCATACTGTGCTAGAGCAATAGGCTTACAGGGTGTGGCACCAGGTTACCCGAGGATGAACTCAAAAATTAGAGAGGAAATCCCTGTTGCACTCGAGCCTGGAAAGCTGCCAAACTACAACTACAAAAAATGGAAGAAAAAGATTTTCCAGAAATCATAACCAATTGAACTAACCAACATCGTCACTTCATTTCTCAGCGTCTGATGCAACAAAAGGAGTTGGATTTACTACAGGAGCGCGAAGGAATTGATGAACCGCACGCTGTAGGTTTCGAAAACCAAGCACGGGGGATCTTCACGAACAAATCAGCAAATCACAAACGAAGGAACTCCGTATTCCATGCAACATCTGCAACGTTTCTCCATCGCTTAAAAGAACAAATCGAAGGAAAGCCTCTGAAAATCCTGGCGAATATGAGTACCTGTTTACTCCAAACATTGAGGTCACAACAATCGAATTCTCCAAGATACCTTCCGGAAACAAACAAATCAGAATGACGCACGGAATTTGTTTTTCCATCGTTGGCGTTGAGATCTACTTGCTTCACTGTGATGGATTTGTGAACTTTCTAAATCCACCAACCAAACTGAAAGCTGAAACCAACCCTGACGAAAATATAGTTACTCTGAGCTGGTCGGCATCAACCCACGATTCCCCAATTGATTAATACAGAAACGAAACTCGTGTAAAAGACCAGCCATGTTAATACTATGAGGGGCACATAATTCCACCTGTTGCTCTCAGGCGGACAATATCATTTGCGCGTTGAGTGGTGGTAAGCGCGGGGCATTCAATGAGGGATCCTGGTCTTGTTGCATGGGAATCGATGAACCCACGATTATTAACAGTTCATCATCAAAAGATTACTGGGATACCAGGGATAACGTGGACATTTAAAAATTGTGAAGATGATGACGACTGGGGTGCCTAGGCGATGCACCAACATGCTGCTTGGAGATGCATCCAGATGCGACCTTTTTAAACAAAGCGTGATCCTGGTACAACCTGGGTGATCAAAGCGTGCTAGACGAACGTGAGAGGGTGGGTATGTTAGGATCTCCAGAGTACCAAATATTAACCTATGAGGTGTATTAAGCAAAGATGATTGTTTTGGGAACTTTTGGAAGTCCCGAGGATGGGTGGGATTTTCTCCTTACTCAATCGAGTACGAAATCAAAGCGTAGATTAAGACTCAACAAATTAAGTTTTTTGTGAGTTTTATTTAAAAAAGAATATTAGAAGGGGATTGTTTTGAACAACTGAACTCAATCACACTCTAAATCGAACTGTGGATATTGGGTTAAGTAAGGAAAGAGTGAGATTAGTAAATCCTATTGTTTGTATGGAAGTTAATAGCAGATAGCGCCAACATTTCTGAAGGAAGCTTTTTGAATTGGTTAAGAAGGATGTGATGGATTAAGTTTAGAAAAGTTAGACATCAGGGAATTCGTCAATTGATTTGACGTCCTTGACTGTCTGATGAAAAAATACAGAATTTGGGAACTTAGTTCCCAAACAATAACCAAAGCAAAGCTATCATTCAAAGGCGTCAAAACGAGATGCACTGCGAAACTGGAGTGATCATAAAATCATAAAGCGCTCACCAGCTTCGTTTTTGAAACCAGCGCTGCTTCGGGAAGTGCAGCGATGATCGCTGAATTTATTCAATTTAGCAAAATTTGAAATTCTAATTTGGTATTGCTTTCAAACCGTAATTCCTGATTTGTCACGGTTTATACAATTAGGTATTAGGTATACAATATGATTATATTATGTATTATTAACATATAATTAAAATGTATAAATGATACACCAAGCATATAAGTCGATCTGCGTATTTCTGTCACAATCCCAACTTGTCGGTTAGGTTGGTTGAACAATGTAACACCGAATACGGCGAAGATCCCTCCTTTGGAGAAGACCGTTATGGGTTTTCAATCAGTTGTTTGTATTTACAATATGATTATCTCCATATGATTGGGATTAGCCAAACCCTTTTATCGGAACACCACCTTACTCCTGAGATGCTCATCATGCAATCTTCTCCACGCTCGCCATACGCCTTTATCGTCATCTTTTATTATTAGAGAGACTGTAGTAGTTAGCTGATTCACGGTTGGAGACGCCTGAATGGCACATCACCACACCTTCTAACTTTTTCTCACGTACCCAGGCACAACTACTACAATTGTAGTCTTAACCACTAACAATGAGCCAGGCTCGCTCCTTTTCGTCATATCAATATTCAATATTATATTATATATAATATAGACGCCCGGCGCGTAACATCCCTGCCAAAAAGCAGCTTGGGAGACTGTGTTAAGTCTTGTCCGATAGTGGTAGAGGAAGATTGGTGTCAGAGGCAAGAGACAGCTGTAGTCCGCTGGTAACAGCGGCCGTCTTTCCTTTTACCACCCACAACGAGAAAGGAAACGAATCCTTCTGGGAGTTGCATTTTTTAATGAACTCCTTGTTTCGCAGGCCAAGTAGGATGGCTCATCCCAAGGCCATTTAACGTAGATAAGGGGTGGGAGTGGAAGAGAATAGGTAAATGAGAAGAGGAGATTAGACCATACGACCAAGGCCTCAAAAACGGTGCTCTCTCTCCCTCTCTTTCCTCTTGGTTGTGTTGAAGGTTTGGTCTCTCATTCTGAGCACATGAGAGAAAAGAGGAGGGGATGTCGGATAGTGGTAGAGGAAGATTGGTGTCAGAGGCAAGAGACAGCTAAGTAGTCCGCTGGTAACAGCGGCCGTCTTACCTTTTACTACCCACAGTCTTAGAGAAGAGTGGTGGGTATATGAATGGAAAGGTCTCAACTCTCACTTCATCTATTTCCATGAAAAAACCAATTCACGTCTGTGCACATACAAGAACTGCTTTGGATACCAGGAATGAGTTGATAAGGGAGCTCTACATGTCTTTCCTATTTCAGTAAGCTGGGAACTGCTTTTCGGTGTCCTTATTTCTCCTTAGCAATGGAACTGGTGATTTTATTTAAATTAGCAATGGATATTCCGTGGAAGTCTTTAGTCTACATCAGCAGGGGAACCTCTTTGAGTGATTCTGATTTGAGCTAGCAAAGAAACATCTTTCACTTTTTGCCACTTAGTGAATCGGCAGTTGTCTCTATGGGACAAAGTTTAACAAAGTTCAAAATTCAAATATTGAGCACGGAAAGGCTCATTGTATGCTCAAACTTCATGGGAATGAACCAAACTACGATGTAATTTCAAGAAATTATTTAATCCGCCTGTCGTGGCTAAGATTTGTCGCGAAACCGGAGCGAGCGCATCAGCTAGCTAGGTACCGGTTAGTTTGTTATTGACTGATTCTTGAGAATTTTTCGAATATCGGTTTTTGCCTTAAGCGTTGTAAGGAAGCACAATGGCGAAGGTGAGAAACGAAAAGAAACAGAAAATAGGCTACTTCAAGGAAAGGGTATCGTTTAATGAGCCTAACAATTAAATGAAAAAGCCGAATGTTTAAAAGCCGGAAGTTAATTCTTCCGTTAAATATTCGGTTTGAATTTTAAAAAAATTCGACTATTTAAGGTTCGACGATTTCAATTTAAAGGATTCGGATTTTTTATTTAATTGTTAGGCTCATTAAAAATATTCCTTTAAGGAAAGACACTGAAACACGGAAAAGTGGAGGACAATCTTTGCCAAATATAAAATAAAATAAATGAAACCAAGGAAAAGAAGATAAACTTCAAAATAGGCTCCAATGTTTCAACGTCAGTAGTTTCCGACAACAGACTGTGATTATAACCCACCCGCATTCGAATTGCAAAATGTGATAAAATGATTCCAGTAATCTGTCTTCAAAACTCCATAGTAGAAAAAACGACCCTTGACTTCATGAAATCGGATATCCTATTATTCTGATCAACATACAACCTAACAACATTTCAGTAAATTAAGTAACTATTGGTTTCAATGACTTTATTCATATTTTAAATGGAATTCAATTAAAGTTTTGCAAAAAATCACTTTGCGTGTAAGCTGGAATTTTGAAAATTGAATGGAGCGGAAATGCATTAGTCAATTTAACAGAATACCTTATCGCAAACTTGCATATGGTAAGTAAGCGTAAGCACATGGTTGTATCGTTTCCACATAACGCTATTCTAAATCATTTTTTAGAAGATCTTGATTTTTATTTCCAATACTTTTCCAAATAAATAATGCGGAGCTTAAAAATATGACATGGAAATTTGAAGCAAACAAATTTTCACAGTTCTAAAAAAAAGAACAAATGAATGCCGGTTTCTTAGCTTCTTGAATATAAAATGGGAGAACAAAACTCAAGCGTTTTCTGAGATTTTTGTTGCTTGTTGCTTCATGTTGCTGCATTCCGAATGGCTACTTCTGCCATTGGAACTTGTGCATAACTTTGATTCCTTTGTACTCTAATCTCCTTTAGAAATGCATAAACGACCAAAAATTGAAACCCGGCTATGATAACGGTGGCTAATAATTCAATCCCCTCCTTGCACATTACCGCCTCCGACTCACTCAAATAAATGCTGTCAAGATATAAACTTCGCGGAGGTGGCGGGGATGCTGTCTGGATTTCAGACACGTCCGCATCGTTGCCTGACTCGAATTTCATCTGACCCAATCCTTCGAAAATAAGGATAAGCCCTTTGAAGAAAATATGATATCCCACAATCACTAGCATGATTGTCAACCAAGCGCGAATTTTGTCATAGCCTCTCTGGAAAGTAAACAAAAATCATAAATTAAAATAGGTGCTGGTAAAAAATATTGATTTTGTACACACTGTTATGGCCCCAATGAGCAGAATAAACGACATCACAAACGCCACCAGGAAGGACAATGCGAGGGTTAGTGTGAACAACATGTAGGTGTATCGGTGGGACCCTGTAAATCAGATTAATATATTAATTCGTGATTACATTCATAAATTGAGTACTATAGGTAACTAACCCGTCGCTTTCTCCTCCATGGTATCAGATGTACCAGGTGCATCATTCTGCTCTAAGTCTCCTTCAAATTTTATTTTAAGTTTAATTTTTACTCCGCTAAACAAAATGACTAATGCTGCTAAAACTTGCCAAAGTGTTCCAACCAAGCATAAAACCTGTAAGTATATTTTAAGAAATGTTCATGTATATAGTACTTTTTCGGCGAAAATGTTTTGTGACAAAAAGCAGCAGACGAAAGAAAACTGTATTAATTACCATGTTGATTAAGGAGATGAATATAACACTGCATCTTAATGGGCAGCAGCAACACGGATTGAGAACCCCCATGATTTAAAACCAATTGTCAAAAATAGAAATTTGAAACTTTGAAAATGTGAGGACTCAACGAGATTAAGAGTATACACGAGGAGATGCGAATCCTCCTTTCTCCGTCTGTGAGAGAAGGGTTACGAATATTATTGATTAAATGGATGCCCCAGCCCCAATACCAAAAGTCTACTTCACACGGGAGTCGAAAGTTGTCAGTAGAGTATGGGTGGTTTTTTTATACAGACTAGAGGTGGACATGCGGGAACGAATTTGCGTGAACTTCGAAGAAGAGTTGGGACTGTACTAGTTTGAATTACTAATTTTAATTCCTAACACTCGTAACTATTAAGATCTGGTAACTTAAATAAAGATTTAAGTTTCAAGTCGCATTTTCAATTTTTACATTACTTTCTCCCAATTTCAATTTTCAAACATTTACATTCTAATTAATAATAACCTGACAGAGGCAACATAATCACTTCCTAGTAAATAAGTCATGTCGATATTTGCGACACTTAATTATTTACGATTACGAATTTACAAGTTACAAAAAATTTACTTACGATTTACAAATAATAAGCGTTAAAGTTAAGTTCTGAAATATTAAACAAAAGGTTGACTGAAGACGATCAATCTTCATTTAAAATGCGACGTATTGGAGGTCAAGACGTTATTGAGTTATTTCGATTTTTCAGTGCCTATAAACCATTTACACAAAACCTGGCTTTAGCCCTTTGAGTGCGTATTCCCCAAACCCTAACCCACTGTGGGAATAGAATGGGTTTAGGCGCTAAAGGGATGCATACAGTCTCACGGAGTGAGTATCTTTCCCATGAAACGTATGGTTTGTTCACTGAAGTGAGATTAGAGTGCATAATTTTGACTTGTGTAAAGTAACGAATGCCAAACCAGCATGCTTCGCACAAAATTATGATTTGATTTCAGAAGTTCGGTCCATACCGTCAAATTGCGACTCGTGTCAAAATAACCCATTAATTATACGATTTGATTCCTCATTGGAAACGAATTGAGTTAATTTGCAACGCCAAGTTTTCCACTTGTTTCTATAAATTTAAAAATAAAAACTTTATTGTGTAGACCGCATGTCTACTTTATCTCTTCAAAAATTCGCAAACACGGAGTAGACAGATTTGAACGTAACATGCGTTTGTCTTTACATTCACTGTCTAATTTGAGAAAGATTTCGACGAGCGGATAGGGGTCAACGGACAAACATTATTCGGGTTATAGTGTTCCGTTCTATATTCCAAGTTGTTCAGGATGCGCAACTCTTTCCAATATTGTTTAGTGGGAAAATTCTGTCAGGCAAGACCAAACCGAAGCAAAACAACCCTAGTTTCCATTACTCGAGTTAGATTAACTCGGGTATTATCCGAGTTCAAATTTCCCCCGGTTCAATGAAAAAAATTTTACCCGGGTAGAGACGAGGGTTGAGGAGGGAAAAGAGAAGAGAAGTGCCTTTTCACAACCCAAAAACTCTGGCGGAGGAGATTTGCGGTGCAGAAGCAGAGGAACTAGTTTTTGTCTCTTTGCCGTTTCTCTTCCTTTTCTCAACTCTGCTTGTCATGCACTTCGCAAGTAACTCAACTCTCCACCGCGTTTCCATCACCCAACCCGACTCACGCGAGTAAGATTCTACCCTCTTACCCGAGTAGAAAAGTGAGTTACCCGATAACTAGGAGAGTAATGGAAACGGAGTTGAGTAGGGGTAACTCTACCCATTTCCATTACTCATTTTGGCGAGTTACCCTCTTACCCGAGTAATGGAAACAAGGCCTTAATTTGTCCGATAGCGGTAGAGGAAGATTGGTGTCAGATGCAAGTGACAGCTACGTAGCCCGCTTGCATCAACGGCCGTCTTGCCTTTTGCCACTCCTAGACATTCTAGCCAATAAACATTGTAAATACGAATCGAGCCAGTACATTTTGGTTTCAAATTGAAACTCAATAAAAACAATCTACGAGTTTGACACGAACCGCATAAAAAATATTTTTTGAAACAAACGTATTTTGCTCAAAAAACTGTGGCCAATAAAAGCAAAAATTGCAATTCTTAAATGTAAGCGTGCTTTAAAGTCGTGCTCCTCGTGGTGGAGCTTTTGGTTTAACAAGTTCAAAACGCCGAAGTGTTCGTTTTCACGGTGGATGTTGTAACTATAAGATAAGTTAACACTCAAACCTCGCTTCCCATTTTTTTCTGATACCAGACGCTACTGGGCAAGGGTTTTATCTAGTTTTATCTCCTAGAACTGTACAAAAATTATACTTGAATTTTTTTAAGGAGATTCAATTTATCATTACAGATTGTATTAGAATGCAATGATTATGAAAGTTAATATACAAAATGAATAGCTTGCCCCGGGTAATACCAATACCTTAAGCCAAGAATCGGGCCCTACGTTTAGGTACTTACATCTAATTTGGGTTCCAGAATAATCCCTTATTTCCGAGAGTAGTTAAATATGCTACAATTTTCGTATTTGAATGAAGTACACATTGTTAAAATTGAAAATGTCATTTAACCTTCATAGCTAATTCAAAAACTCTTGTAGAGTATGTAAGGGATTGTGCTAAGTCTGCACTTTCAGTGATCTTTTTTGTCCCATTTCCTTTAGCTTTCCATTGTTTCATTGAAATTATGCTTATAAATAAACACAATTTGGAATCAATAAATCATTCGTTTTCTTACCGTGAAAATTGTGAGAGGTCTGAGTAACTAAATTTAACACACACAGACGGTTTGAAGGAACTGACAACCGGATGAACTTGAGCTACTTGAAATAAAAAGTATACAAAATAAAGTTTGAACCCTATTTGGTACAAAACAGTGCTATTGCTGAACAGGCGGCTAAGAAATTTTTATTTTGGTGGTTGAAGTGGAAGATTGACACTCTCGGTCGGAATATTCAAAAGTGCGGCAGTTCACAATTGTAGTTGTTAAAACCCTCCTACGTTTTTTATAACATTTTGTCAAATAAACTATGGACCCAATTTGGGATGAAAGAATGCAATTAGATGAACATATTAGCAG
>JAQIYD010000115.1:0-12540 GCA_034699565.1 Anurida granulata
TTCAAAATTCTAAAAGCGAAGACTCCCGTTTACAAGGACTTGTCCGAGAAAAAAGTTTATATCAACGTGGAATTAACGGATCAACAGGCGAAGGTGGAAGCGGTACTTAGAAAGAAAGCAGCGGAACTCCGACAAGCATCACCAGGGCTACGCACGGCAGTAATCAGAGGAACCCTTCAAACCACCGAAATGATGGGAAAGGGAAGCTGACCATGTATCGAATAATTAGAGACGAGATTGTTGTCATCCAATAAAAAAAAATCCTGTGGTTTTAAGTTAGTGAGTATACTTCCAATAATTTCTTGTGTAAGAGGACTTTTAACCCCTTAGTCGACATTTTTACATTTTTAGTCAGCATGCTGGAAAATGGAAATGATGATTAGATGTTTCTCACAAGTGTAATACGACCCATTTTGCTGATGCAACAAACTTTAATGACACTCACTGTAATTTTACACGAGACAGATTATTTTTATGTCCTTTTCCCTTCTTTGTAACCACAACGTACCAACTTTTAACTGTTAACTGTTATTCGTTCTTCAAGATGAGACTCAAGAGAATAAGATACAAAATAGTAAGGAGAATGTTACTTTTCGGCCCTATGGAAATTTTGTTAATTACACGTACTTACTTATGTACTTGCTTCTGGGCCCTGCCCCATATTCTAACGCCTGCAGGGGGTGGAAATTTTATTAAAAAAAAAAAAAAATGACTGGGAGAAAAAAGGAAGTGTGACGAAAGGCGAAATTCGTAAAGGAACTTCGTGTTCATTAATTCCGAATGAGCTTGCCTTTTACTACGTTTTGTCTACTTTGAGCCCTCAGGTTAGATTAAGGTTAAGCTTAAAATACCGTCAAGCAATCTAGAGCAAAACAAAAAAGAACCTAACCTGGCTACATTAACCAGTAAAAGACAAGAGCTTGTGTGCACGAGTCTACATTTTCCTCCAGATCGTGTTGGATTCAAGTCAAGCAATCCGCAGAAGATCGATTACGTCTCGAAACTTGGGACACATTTTTAAACTTTTATTCGTCGTGTTATGTAAACGTGTATTAAAATGCGTCAGAGAATTTGGCACGTGGCATAATTATTTCCAATTGATGGGTATATTTCCAACATCATGATATGAAATTTTATACGTAA
Source organism: Anurida granulata (assembly GCA_034699565.1). Taxonomy (NCBI): domain Eukaryota; kingdom Metazoa; phylum Arthropoda; class Collembola; order Poduromorpha; family Neanuridae; genus Anurida; species Anurida granulata. The sequence continues at coordinate 1,144 of JAQIYD010000115.1, forward strand.
CAAATTTCAAATATTTCATAAATACTAGCGGTTCTCGGAATTGTTATCTTAAACAGAAACACCAATCGCCTCTCGCGTGCTTCGTGATTATACACAGGTGGCTCTGGGACCAAAAACTAAATACATTTGCACGATTTAGATTTGACAAAACAAAGTTTATGCACCAAACAAACAAAGTATGTTGTGCTCCCAAGAACAAGTCATGTATTGGTGTATATATGTAGATTGGAACTATCTTCAACCTAGTCAAAGTTGTAATTAACCCTGGGGGAAAAGATGTTTTACCTGATGAATTTAATTTAATTACACTGGATGTTTTTACTTACACACTGGGGAAAACCACCTCCTGGGAGGAATCACTCGCGGCACTGGGTGTTTTCACTTAAAACACTGGGTGGTTTAAATGGCACCCTTTAGATTTGACAAAACAAAGATTTGAGTGTCGTAAAAATTGTATTTACTTGATTGTCACAGAAATATATTGGTTTTTAAGTATCCTTAGCGAGCAAAATTTTTGGTTGAGCAGTTTCTGAACGAAGTAACATCAGTTATTAGCTAGTGAACAATCACCCCGTCTTAGGAAGGGCATGTTCGGCTAATTTATGATAATAATATTTTCTTTAATATTTAAATTTATTTGGTACCATTATTTATTGAATTTTACTAATACAATTAAAATTGACCAATCGTAGGGAATGCCACGAATTCAAAATACATCATACCCAACTACGGGTTAAAATGTTCTCACACACAAATGAGTTAAACATCTTGTCATTCTGACACCGCATCTTATACTATCACTCCTTTATAGAATTAAAGTAAATTCACCAGCAGCAGGAGCAACCATGAGCATGGCACTCCACTTTCAGTAATCTCTATTACTTTATATTCGAAAACGGTTCGAGTCAAATTATTTGATTTTCAATCAATTGTCAATTGAAATTGAAGTCGCCATTGTCAATCTGAACATGTTTAAAAGCCGTAAAATGTCAATCTCCTCAAACAATCGCTTAGCAAAGCAAATTTAAATACAAAAATTGGTCATGCTACAATTATATTAATCGTGATTAATTATTTGTAACTAATCATTCAAATCTTAAAATAAGCGATGTACTCGGTAAGAATCGAATCTATGTCCGGTGAATAGAAAAAACTAGAAAAGTAAATTGATGCACTGCACCTTTACGCTTCGAGGAACTACGCCGGAATTTCAACTTTAATGCTCATACACATAGAAGAAGTGAGACAGCGGCCATAGAAGAGACCCTTTCCATTCCTTTATTTAAGCACAGCATTTCCCATGCCATCTGCTGTTGAACATGCAGACATTGAAAGTGTTAGATGACCATTCTGTAACTGTCAAAACCATTCACTGGCACAAAAACATCCATTAAGATAATTATGAAGTAAATAAAAACGGAAACATCAGTTTATCTGTTCTCGTGTTTAGAATTTTAATTTTAGGTTTTCAAACGCTGATTATAGAGATAATAACTTCACGGCCAATGTCAATTCCAGTGACCCTTCTCTCACATAACTGTATCTGGTACGCTGAAAAGTATCTTCGTATTTGGAAGTATTCTCATTTGAGGATTAAAAGTAGGCAGTAATATGGCCAAGTTCACAGTGATTTTGTTGGCTTGCTTGACGCTTCAGAGTGTTGAACCAGATGTTCCGCCTAATAATATGTTTGTTAAAATACTAAATGATTTCAGGGACTGTTATATCACAATTTTTCAAGCGAGTGGACCATGGAACGAGGGACCAACGGATATCCCAGTTACATTTTTTCAGAAGATTGGAGATAATGCCATTGTGAGTCCAGTAGCAATGGAAATACTGAATCTTAATTGGCTGGCTCGGAGGCAGATCTGCCAGGTATTGCTAATTCCTGAGCATACTGACAAATTTGTTCTAGAGATCCAAGAAATGCTGAAATGGTCAATTACGTGCGTAAGGGATTTTCCTGGCTTCCGAAGAGGATGCTACGGACGAAATACATATTTAATTTCCGATGCATTTGAAAAGCTAGCCATCGTTTATGAATTTAAGTGGACACCAACATTCTGGACATCCTTCAACAGCCAATCCGGATATACCATATTTATGAACATGTACAAAGTCTGTCCTGGCAATGTTTCTGTTTCACACATCACACCGCATAGCAAGCTGTCTTTTCGGAACTTATTTGAGAGCATTCACCGTGGATATATTGAATACCATTGTTTTATGGGCTGGCGGTCTGCCTCACAGGCGCCATATAATAAGTTTCCTTTCATTTATACTGGACCCGGAGCACCAACCCATGTGAAATTCGATAGTCATGCTTCATCAATCACTCAATTGACAATAGCAGTTATGAACCAATCAGTGTCAAAACTTCCCGAGTTGGGAAAAACAGTTGTTAATATTGGCTATCCGCCAGTACACACAAACATGGACCCTGACCTGCCGCTGGACCTGATGGGGGAAAATCATTTTACTCCCGAGTTAGATGCCTACATGTTCCCTACCTCATCTTCTTCTTACAACTTGTTGACTTGTGATGGAAGTTGGAAGTTTGTTTCTTTTGCATCCTATATTAAACCATTCGAATTTGAGGTTTGGCTCGCAATACTTTGCACAACCCTAACAATCAATATATTTTTCATAGTCCTGGGCACCCCATTCAATGAAAACAGTATCTTTGAAGCTATCATAAAACTATATTTGGAGCAGGGAGTAGCAATGAAGTTCAAGCAGTTGTCTGTTGTCTGTATAATGGTAATGGCTATAGTTCTAACAAATAGTTATAAGGGGGCACTGGTTTGGGACATGGCTGCGCCCCTAAAGATTCATAGAATCGAAACGATACAAGATGCATTACGGCAAGGATATAAAATCCTTTCTGACATTCCGATTCAGACGCGACTCCACTATAAAGGAGCATTCGAGCGCAACCCGGAAAACATGAATAAATATTTTAATCCAAACACACCCAATGGAAAGTCATCACTCCTAGGCCAAATGTCTAAAGTTGTTCATATATTCGGCATAATTTGGAATATGAGAGCAAACATTGCTAACATGCACGCTTCGTCGGCGAACATGACAATCGAGCTTTTTAACAAACTTCAAATTGAATTAGCAACAAATTATTCCGTACAAAATGAACTGAACCGATGCAATAAAACCATGTACATTGGAACTGCCAAGGATATTGATACTTTTTTGAAAAAAAAACGAAGGAAAAATTCACACGTGATGTATTTAGGTTCTGACAAATTTTTGCCTCATATTCGTGTTTGGATGATGCAGCATATGCAGTGGGATCGAATGTTCATCATCGACCGTCAATTCAAATCGATCGTTCACTCTGGAATATTTCAACATTTAAAACAAAATAGCCAACGTAAGACAAACACAGAAGAGGCTCGCACGCAAGCCAAGGCACTTAGTTTCGAAAGCAACATGATCTGTTCTGTTCTTGTACTATTTCTGGCACTACTACTTAATGCAATTTTAGTCATTGTTATAGAAATTACCATATTTCAATGCCTGTTTGTGAGAGCGAATTTAAGAAGACGTAGCACAAAAGTAGAATATCTCAGTTAAAACATGTTGTAGAAAGTCACATCATTGTCCGCATTCTGTCCGCATAATCCTTCTAACATTCTGTTCGGAATAAAATTATGACTTTTCTATTAATCTATAAATAAATAGAAAACCGGGCGTAATCAATCGGGAAAGGGAGGTTCTTGTACAAAGAAATCCATTCGTTATTAAGTAGCGTCAGCAATTGGATTTATTTTCGCAACTCTCAGATTATAGCTCCAATCAGTTCAAGTTTCCTCAAAACTGAACTGAAACTAAACAGAACTGGTTGTTGTCAGTTTTTTAGCACCTTAACTCGAACTGAACTGGTTGAATCAGTTTAGTTCCACGGGTCAAACTGAACTGGTCAGTTTGTCAGTCAACTGACGATTTTATCAGTTGACTGCCAGTTAACTGGTGTTTTTCGTCAAACTGAACTGAACTGATGGCGATCAGTTTAGCGCCTGATTAAACTGAAACTGACGTAAATAAACCAGTTGAGTTTTTTTGCAAAACTGAACCGATAAATCAGTTCAGTTCAGTTTTCAGTTTTGACTCGAACTGATAGGTTCTTTATCTCAGATTAACATTAACAAGTTCTCATAAGACTGCGAATTCAGAACCGGAGCTGTGACGGCAGTGAAACCGTACAGCCCCATTATTTATTTCAATGCCTGTAAGCAACCACGTTTGCTTTTAATCACAAGCACAATATTCTTACTCAATTCTATTTGCTGTCGAATTTATTTACCGCTTAATGAACTCATGAATTCTTTGGTTTCTTTCCGTTCTCCGTAATTGCCCTACTTGGCGGGCAATTGTGGCAGTGTTGTTTTTTCAAAAACTTAACACAAATTGTTTGAGTAAGAATTTCAACTAACTGACCGACAAAATACACCCCTATGTAGTTGTTCTAAATAATTGCTAAAAGGCTGCTTTGGGTGACGCCAAATTCGGCCGTTAAAACCAGTTGCCGCAACAACCATTACGAATACTTAGCGTAAACCAAGAACTTCCTGCGATAATTACCAGCCCCGACCCTAACTGCGTATATTTTATTGTGAAATGTTATCAGAATTCAATAAGGTGCCACAACAATATTGATACAAGAAAGTTTTGTTCTTCGCTCCTTTCCTTCCCTGTTATTAATTTGTTCATCATTAAATTGTGACACGTCCGTCGAATCTTTCATCATCGGCACCATACCATCACTACCATCTTATATCAACCTCAGGTCAAGTGGGCTCATTGGTTGTCCGATTTCCCCGTTTCGGTTAAATTGCTCTTGCCCTCTATTGTTCAATCCAAAAATAAGATATTTCTTATCTCGTCATGCTATCTTGTGAAATCCCTTCCTGTATGTCCCAAATTGGTACCGCACAACACGTACTAACCTGCTCAACATGCAAAGCAAACTTTCATAAGACGTGCATCAGTAAACTCTCTGGGAGAAAAATATCTCCTAGTGACTGGCCTCTGGTAAAAAAATCATGGATTTGTCATCAATGCCCAAATGGTGCTGTCCAAGTTACAAAGTTTTTATCTCCTCCTCCATCCCCAACCATATTCTCTACTGCCCCTACACCGATGTCAACTCTAACCCCACATCCTTCTCTTCACAAGTTTAAGAAAAACACGGTGTTTGCGTGCTCAGTGGCTGTTCTTGGCATTGTTGAAACTAAACTTTCCCCGGAATCTTCCATGAATTTGGAAATCGGTACTTTCTCCTTCTTACGTAAGGATCGTCCAAGATCTGGCGGTGGTCTTTTGCTGTTCATTTCTGATCGTTTCTCATTCAGTGAACTTGAAATCCCTATTCCTTTCCCAAGTGAGAGTGAATTGATTTGCATTAATTTGCACACGAAAGGAAAGCCCATTACTGTGACTCTCTTTTACAAACCTTCACATGTCCCACACAAACCATTCCTACTTTCATTACAACATCTACTGCAATATTTTTCCTCAATCAACACTGAAAGCATTTTAGTTGGGGACTTCAACATTGACCTCAAAACCGACTCTCCATCTTCCATCTCTTTGCTTCAACTTTCCAAAGAATTTGGATTCACTCAACTAATTCGTGAGTCAACCAGAATTGTGACCACCAAAAAATCCTCATCCTCTACATTACTGGATCACATCTACGTCAATTTTCCTTCCCTTTACTCTTCCTCTGAACAATTTCCATCCTTTGGATCGGACCATTTTCTAGCTTTCACCTCGAGGAGAAAGCTCACTCCAAACACCCCCCCCCCCCCCAATTAACATCACATTTAGGAAGCATCAAGGACATTGACCTTCCCTCTTTTTCGACTCAAATTTCGAACCTCGATATCACAGAGTTGCATCAATTTAATGATGATGTCTTATCAACTTTGGACAAAGTAGCTCCTCTGAAAACAAAATTAATCAAAGGCAGACAAAACCCTTGGTTTTCTCAACAAATTTGCAATCAAGGCAAGAAACGAGATAAGCTTAAGAGCATTCACTCAAAATCACTAAACCCAAGGATTCACAAACAATACAAAAAAATCGGGAACATGACAAATTTATGAATTCGACGTGCCAAAAAAGATTATTTTGTTGAAAACTTTTCTGAAGACTGCACTTCCAGTACTTTCTGGTATCTCACCGACTCCCTGATGGGCTACAAACAAAAGAAGAAAATCCTACTCTCCTCTCTCAAATCTAACGATGACAGTTCCATTACGGATCCCAACAAAATTTCTGATTGCCTCTTTCACTCTTTTGTTCCAAATCAGAATATCTTTACCCCACCTGAGATTACTCGTGAAGTGAACGAATTTCTCCATGACCCACAAATTTCCCCGGAAGATTTTGACATCGCCGTTTCCCCGAATGAAATTAAAATGGCAATTTCGTCCCTTAAACGCAAATCCGCCTCTGTCCCAGGCCTAATTCCACAAAAGATCTTCAAATGGAACAAAAAAAAAATCAACATGGACATCCAAAAGCGATTTGATCAAGTTTCGACAACAACATTCTTCATTCTAGTAAAACCAGGTTTGGGGGCCATTGGCGGGCAATTTTTCTAAAGGGTCTGGAGTTTTGAATTTTGCAGAAGTTTTCCAACTCAAACTGCACACAAAAATATTTGTTCCAAAATTTGTGAAATTAGAAGGCATTTCGAAAATAATTTGTATACAAACTTTAGTGCAGAAAATGATTGTCCCAGTAATGTCAATTTCCGGAAGATCCACTTAACTTTATATCATTGATTTTCAAAAGGTAATTTCAGTCCCTCAAAATAGAGTGAAAGGAATTCCACTCTACACCAGGATAAACCACTCAGGTTTTCTTCCCGCCCCCCCCCCCCCCTACTAGAATGCCGAATGCTCTACTAGATCAAAATTAAAAGCATATAATGCAAGTCAGATATTACCGGACCAATTAATTCTTCCAAAAGATACAAAAGACTTCTGACCCAAAACACATGCAGGGCTTATCTAGCCTCTATCGGACTCGAGAATGCCAGCGAAATGCTATCCAGAACCTCTAGCGACACTCATGATTCCATTATATCTAGACCCAGAAATTTGTCTCCAGTCGTCCCATCACTTCGAACAACGTTGATTAGTTTACAGTGTGGTCTTCCTAATTTGTCCGGCTTGTAGCATTTCACACCGAATTCGGAAGTTACCTCCCGTTGAATTTGACGTTGTCGCCGACTTCTTTTCCCTTGTCTTTCAAATCCTAATAAAACTGAAGCCTTGTAATAATCTCGTCCAATTTTATCCAAATTGATGACCGTAGCTGCCCCATTGTAACATAGGAATTCACAGTCTCTTGAATTCAGGGTCAATGAGTATGGATTATCGAGGTAAGGTTTTTTATGTATAAGGGTCTCTCGGAATAATTCTGAGAAATAGATTTGGCCAAAATGATTCTTTCCGAATACTTTTGCGTTCAATTGTATATGACTTGTGCGACCTCGGATCCAACCGGGGAAAATTGTTTCAAAATGGACGCTACCTTTCCGGTCGGTTCGCTGAACTCCGCGTAGAAAGTGGTCCGTATCATCTGTCTCACCTTTCTTCTTGATGATTTCGTTAGCCCCACGCGTTTCCAATGAAGGATTTGGAGGCTCCTTCCAAGTTTTATAGGAAGAGTGGTTCCCAATGGAATCGGCATGCCAGATCTCAACGTCTACATTTCTAAGAGGTTGACAAGAGCCCAAGTCAACCAAAGTAATTTTGAGGCGTATTGGAATCCCAGGGGCACCTGCCCGAATATCCTTTCTGTAAACTTGATTAGATAAGTAATGTTGGCCCATTAGCGTTTTCGGGAAGAGTGACCAATTTTTGCAAAAAATTTTGTCCCATGAAGTTATATGACCAAAACGGCAGCCGAATGTAACAAAATATCCGAGCAAGAGGTTATTAGCGTACATTTTTTGTCACAACCAAAGTGAATTCAATATGGTTCTGGGACTTGTTTCGGTTACTATTTCACAACAGTAGAATTATGCAGCTTTACCTCCCACATTTCTCTTTAATTATGAATCACAAGTGTTGAGAGAAAGTCATCGAACTTTCTACTTTAGGTAGAAATTAAGTTTCGTTTCCATGTCGAAAGACAAACGGAACAAAATTCCGTCGCCGAGAAATTGGAGACGATATGCATCCGAAACGGGAAACGCATTTTGATTCGTTTCGGAAAAGTCCAGAAGAAACGAAAGGCTTCCGCAAGTGGTTTGTTAAACATGTAAATAAGTTGTTTCCTGTGACCGAATTCAAGTTCTAACTTGCGTTTGGGAGTTCTGCATGCTACGTTCCTTCCGACTTGTTGATAATGAAATGATTCCATCTTCGCCGAACCAAGCGAATTCAACGCTGTCGAATTCAATAATTCGCCTCCAGATACTCCTAAACTCTGATTTGTTGTGACAATAACTAGTAAACAATGAAAAATTGCCGAGAATAATATGATTAGGTTCATTTTGTTGTGGAATGTTAACCACATTCGTTGACATTAAATGGGCTAACAATGCTTCCTGGAATTCATGAACCGTTGATGAGGTTCATCGCTCTTGGTCATGTGTTGAAATAAATGTTTAAAAGTGCAGAGTCGGGTATAATGAGTATCATTCCCAGCATGAAAGTCGCATTTTGTCACGTTAGTCGCTTAATTTACCCCATTTGCCTCATTTTGCCACCAGCCTACATCTTTGTCTTCTTTGCAGCAAATTTTTTGTTACCCCTTGTATGCATTGGTCACTGACAGTATTCTCTCTTCTAAAAGTTACCGGGAATGGAACGTTGACCTTTCCTGGACCCTACAGGTCCGCGTTGCCTCAAAGTTGGGGATTGTCACAGACCTTGCTTTGATTTTTGCCGCAGAGCATTTTAGGAGAATTTCACACCCGGAACTGATCTAAGAATTAAGTCAGATTTAGATTGACAAACACAAAAGTCGATTCCGCTTCAAAGTATTAGTAACAATGTAAATGGTGATGAGAAAGTGGTCAATTGTCAGGCACTGGTCCAAGAAGTGGATCGCTAACCTAAATAATTTCATTTCAGAGTTGAGGGGGGCCATCAATAGGTGTCCCCCGAACTAGACGGGAGTAGTCCAAGAGGCTCTTCATTGTCATGATTTCATACTGGAACTAAACTTATTTCCTGGGAAATAAAAAATTTCTAAACAAATTCTGGTGTGTGGGTTTTCGAGCACAAAGAGTCTTCTCTTATCTAGCGTTACCTAACGTAAACCAAACAACTCCGTTTGTAACCCGGAAGCTTGACTTGAATCCAACATTAACTGGAGGAAAATGCAGACTCCTGCACACACGAGCTTGCTTTTTACTACGTTTTGTCCACTTTGAGCCTTGATGTTAGGTTAGGTTAAGCTTAAAATAACCTAACCCAACCTTAAACAACCTAACAAAACGGGACCAAACCGGACGGATCAAGCTACATTAACCACAGTTAAAGACAAGTTGATGTGCGCACGAGTCTACATTTTCCTCTAGATCGTGTTGGATTCAAGTCAAGCAACCCGGGGAAGATCAATTACGTCTTGAAACTTGGGACACGTTTTAAAATTTATGTTTGTCGTGTTGCATAACCGTGACGCTCTTGATATTAAAAAAACGTCAGAGAATTCGGCACGTGGCATAATTATGTCAAATTGCTGGATACATTTCCAACATCATGATATGCAATTTAGTACGTTACAAATTTCAAATATTTCATAGATACTAGCGGTTCTGGGAATTGTTATCTTAAACAGAAACACTAGTCGATCACCGCGTGCTTGGTGATTATACACAGATAGGTCTAGAACACAAAACTAAACACATTTGTCAGATTTAGAATTGACAAAACAACGTTTGTAGATTTGAATGTCGTAAAAATGATATTTACTCGATTGTCACAGTCAAGGTGCTAATGCGAACATGCTGTAGTCGGGCCACGTCCATATATGTAAACTTTGACTCCCCTGTCGCCTTCAACCTAGTAGGGAAACATATTGGTTTTGAAGAATATCTTAGTTAATTTTATTAATACGTTTAAAATAGGCCAATCGTAGCGAATGCTAACAATTTAAATGGCCTTTTCCCAACCACGGGTTAAAATGTTCTCGTTCTCACACATAAATGAGTTAAACCTCTTGTGATTCTGACACCACATCTCATACCATCACTCCCTTATAAAATTAGATTAAATTCACCAGCAGCAGCAGGAGTAACCATGAGCATGACACTCCGCTTGCAGTAATCTCTATTACTTTATAATTCAAAACGGTTCGAGTCAAATTATTTGATTTTCAATCAATTGTCAATTGAAATAGAAGTCTTCATTGTCAATCTGAACATGTTTTAAAGCCGTAAAATGCCAATCTGCTCAAACAATCTCTTATTAAAGCAAATTTAAATACTAAAATTTGTCATGCTACAATCATATTAATTGTAAATTTGTCATGCTACAATCATATTAATTGTAATTAATGATTTGACACTAATCATGCAAAACTTAAAAAAATCGAACTACTCGGTTAGAATTTATGAACGGTTGGGTAGAAAAAATGAGAAAAGTAAATTGATGCAATACACCATTACGCTTCGCCGGCCTACGCTGGAATTTCAACTTTCATCCTGATACACATAGTAGTTGAAGAAGTGAGACAGCGGCCATAGACGTGACCCTTTCCTTTTCTTTACTTTGTGGAACATGGAGACATTAAATGTGTTATATGGCCATTCTAAAACTGTAAAAATATTCACTAGAAAAAAACATCCATAAAGATAATTATGAAGTAAATAATGACGAAAACATCAGTTTATCGGTTCTCGTGTTTAGAATTTTAATTTTAGCTTTTTAAACGCTGATTACAGAGATAATACTTCACGGCCAATGTCCATTTCAGTGACACTTCTCTCACATGCCTATATCAGGTGCGCTGAAAAGCATCTTCGTATTTGGAAGTATCCTCGTTTGAAGATTAGTATTTGTTCAAATTAGGCAGTAATATGGGCAAGTTTACAGTGATCTTGTTGGCTTGCTTCACGCTGCAGAGTGTTGAACCCGATATTCTTCTTGCTAATATATTTGTCCAAATACTGAATGATTTCAGGGACTGTTATATCACAATTTTTCAAGCGAGTGGACCATGGAACGAGGGACCAACGGATATCTCAGTTACATTTTTTCAGAAGATTGGAGATAATGCAATTGTCAGTTCCGTAGCAATGGAAATACTGAAACGTAATTGGCTGGCTCGGCGGCAGATCTGCCAGGTAATACTAATTCCTGTGCATACTGCCAAATTTGTTAAAGAGATCCAAGAAATGCTATCTTGGTC
>JAQIYD010000116.1:0-12484 GCA_034699565.1 Anurida granulata
TCCGTCTCAAATTTTCTCCGTCACGAATTGTGTGACGTCACGAATGTGATGCAACAGGATTTTATCTCCGCCAGGAAGTTTCCACACCAGAAATTTATTTGCAATAGAAAAGTGATTTTCTGCAACAGGAACCTGGAATTTCTGTTGCAGAAAATCGAAACGTAAAGTAAAATAATTCCTGACGTTTTGCTGGTTTTCTCCCCCCCATAAGTGTTGACTTGTCACTCCGTTGAGTGCCTGGTGCTAATCTATTTGCAATCATCATGGACAGAACATCAGGTATTACTATTGAAAAAAATAAGCGTCCAATAAATACAAAAACTTGATAAAGTTGTAAAAGGTGTTCATTCAAAGAACAATTTTGTTCGGATTTCATTCAATTTCTACATTCAGTCAAATGATCCCTGGCGGAGATGACGTAGATTAACCCTCGCCATACCTTAAAACCTCGCAAATTGATACGGTTGATAAACTACATTCTGGTAACTTGATTTACAGTTGAAATGAATCAGCGATCAAAAAGGCATCAGTGTCTCATTTGTCAGGAGGAACTGACCACAAAAGCAATTCTACAAGGTCACACGAGACGTCGTCATTCGGATGGTCTCAAGCCAATTGTTTGTAATCGTTGTCCAAAAAGTTTTCACACCAAGCACGAACTCAATCATCACATTACCTCCGCTCAGCAACTGAAGTATCATCTCCGTCGACATGATACAAAGGTTGGACTACGAGAGTGTCCAAAATGTGACAAAAAATTCACAACCCCCTCTGAATAATCAAGAAAAGTACGGACTCTTTGAATCTCCAACAAAGGGATCAGGCTATTCACCGTTTCTTGAAATTCAACGCCCTCTGGAATTTCTGAAATTTATATACACTTAGCATAATGCCCAAAAATATTGCATCAATATTCAGTTTTAACTTTACCTGTGATCCGTCTCGGAAGATTAGCTCGTTTGGCTACTGGAATTTCGGTGATATCCACAAAATGGATGCCTTCTTTCCTCAGCGCAGCAATTTGATTCATTGTGACCCATTGCCCTGGATCTTCCTCACCAGTTTTAATGTGGTGCCTCTCTTCTACGGGAGTAGGAACTCCGTAAATTACGGCGACAGTGCAACAAAATAACAAAATGAACGGCTTCATTCTTGCGAGTTTTGCGGAGCTTCGAGTAGTGAAGTGAGTTACGACAACTCTAGTGAGACTATTAAGTATTCTCATTTTATCAGAAATAATGATGCAAGCATGACAACATTTCCTAGAATAAATGTAACTTGTGCAAATTTTACATTTTCCACCTGACAGAAATATTGTTAATCAAATTGTTCCAAGTCTGGTGACATTCGAATGTCCTTTGTTTATCGCAAATAATCTCGGAATAGGCTCTTCGTGGTAATCGGATTATAATTTTCCATTCTTCATGTACTTTACTATAACTTTGATGTTAATTATTTTTCGTGTTCTTTATTTTTGTGCCATTATTTCGTGCTAGTCATCTTAGTGCCCTTTACTGTAGCGCTAGTGGTATGGAATCGCTTACCGCACAGTGTCTGGTAATTATAAAGTTGATACGTGGTGCAATTATCTTTTGCGAGTGCGTAATCAAAATTCGCATGTGAATCCAATTTTAAATTTGGAAAATGTTTATGCAAAACGACACAATAATGCTCCTGATTGATGTTTATAAATCCCTCAGAGTTGAGGTCGGTTTCACACTACCTCAGTCAACTGGAAATTTAATTCAAAAACTCATTTGAAACCATTTTCTGTTATCTTTTTATTAGATACTTCTACATAAAGTTAAATCAGTTTATGTTTCATATTTTTCTGCAAAAGGTTCTTCTCTTTTCGGCATAGTGCTTGGTACCTTTGAAATATATGAGCAAACGATTAAAACCATCACACCACTCAATTCTTTAGCAAACAATTAAAACAAGAAGCCAATTATTTTCGTTAGCGGGTGACTCTTTTATTTTATCACCTTGATGTGACAGGTCAATACTGAGCTAACAAAAATTCTTCGAAACCCATAATTCACTAAACTTGGAACCGTCATCGTGAAAATAAAAAATCCTTTGGAATTTGACCATTCTTTATATAAATCTGTTTCACCTATAATTTTGATTTCAAATATGTTTTTTGTCTACATGGTTCTATTTTATATTGTTTTGAAAAATAGAAGAATTAGGTAGTTATAAATTAAGTGCTAACATTGCTCCAAAACTAGGCATGTTCCTAGAATGACTGCTGCGTTTCTTCGTAGAATGGCCAGCGGGATTCGTTGTGTCAGAAAAAAGTCGCTGGTGAATCCCCAGTAATTGTTTTTAAGCGTTCACCCAAATAACCTAACCTAAAATATCCCCACCTCCGATCCAATCCGTAATGTCCCGTAACTCACTCTTAAAATCCTTTAAAAACAGTGAACCTTTATTTGTTATTTATTGCTAATTGTTGACAGCTTGTCCATTGACATTCACCCGAACGTATAAAACAAGAAAGCCTTTGCAGTATCACTAACAATCACGCGCAATTTGCGTTCCCAAGCATAAAATTCTGCCTAAACTAGAACTAACTCTGCAAAAATCGTAAAATATTGGTCATAAGTTGGTGTGTTGCTACGTTCCTTCAGTACGTAGCAGTGGATTTTATTTTGGTGCTATTTCTTTAGTGCTTTCTATATATAAGTGATTTTTATTTTAGATCTAATGACACGGGATCGGTTATAAATACCGAGGATCAATTCGATATAATATAAAGTTCAATGTGGGAATGAGAAGTTTTGGTGGTGCCGGTTGTGCGGAGCGTGGTTGTATGACATAAAACGCATTCTGAAGACCCTCAATGACAAAGCAAATACCGAATTTGAGTTTGATAACAAAAAGGACGCGAAATTTGGAAATGATTGGGGGTAGCCAGATCTCTTAGGTAATATCGAACCAGATGAGGGGGGGGGGTCTCTCTCGCGCCTCTGAAGGAAAAGTGGCGAAGTACCGTTCCCAGGGTTGCGGGAGGGTGAGCCTTCGAACGGGACCGAACGGAATGAAACGAGTCGAAACGGAAATGTACGGAATGGAACGGAAGGAATCGAATACAGTTTATTCCTTTTGTATTTAATCTGTTTCACAGATTTATAGTTTAATGTGCACTGCAGATTGCAAAAACCGGTGACTTTGACTTTTGACTCCGAAGGTAACTTCCGGGTCAATTTTCGGATGACAAAGGTCACCTAGCCCACGGTGACTATCATAACTTTGGATTTCATGCAAAAGTAAGAAAATTCTTTGTCGTGACCTTTGACCCAAAATTTGACAGGGGAAGGAGGTCAATTTCGGTAACCTGTCCAATGCAATACTATGCAAATAGAGAAATTAAATTACATCCTGTTAATTACGGAGACTTTAAATATTTTTTTTTTCAGTCTTCTTTCCATTCGTGTCGGACTGTTCCGTTTCGATCCGTTTCTTTGAGTTCCTCCATCCGCCGCTAGATACCCTCTGTGTGACCCCCCCCCTCATCTGGTTCGATATTACCTAAGAGATCTGGGGGTAGCGTGAGTAAAGATCCTCTTCCTATCGCTGGAATTCAAGTTACAACTTAATAACTGACGCTTCGAGGTTGACATCTATCATCCCAGACTGATCATTTACTGAGATGTAGCTGAATGCGAGCGCCGGCATTTTGGAATTCGTACGGTTGAATACGACCAAAATCAAAGCATGAAGGAAGGGTTCACCCCATTGTACCCATTCAAATTTCGCGCTTCTCCATTCTAGTTCGCTCCACTGTAGCTGCGCTCACACCCTTTTCCTTTCGAAACAGTATTTTTATTACAAAACCTAATTAATATTACAACCAGCAGAATACAATTTAGCCCCTAAGAGCCGGTAGCATGAGCTTTTGAATGTGTACCAGCATGGCGGGTAGAATGAAGCGCAAACTTCGTAAATGTTAAGGTGTCAAATGTCTTAGTGAAACTATATTCTTTGTAAATTACACACGCCTTAGGACGGACGCGTTAGGCTTTTCTGTTTAATAATTAAACTGGCTAATAAATGTGGCAAAAAAGATAGAAGTATGGCAATGTAGCAACAACCGTGTTTTGGCTCTATTAACGAGAAAGAACGACAGTAATGAAATAAAATTTTAAAAATCAATTTAAATTAAACTCGAACAGATTTTTTTTTGTATAAATACAAATAAACAGTGTTACCCAACTGTCTTGGTTCTGATTCGTACTTATTTGGATCATGATTTTAAATGCCCTAGGAACAAAGGCCTTAAGTTAAGGCCTTAAGAACAAACAAATTAAGCTTGTTTACAATTAGCGTCGCTCTTCATGTGGTATTTCAGAGTCCGTTTTGTCCTGAATTCTTTTCCACACGAGTCACAATTGAAATCTTTTCGGTCCGTATGGGTCAATTTGTGTTCATTAAGATGCGCGGCCTGTGAAAAAGATACTGGACACACTTCACAACGATATGGTTTCTCTTTCGTATGAGTTCTCATATGCAGCTGTAGGTCGATTCTGGTTTTAGATTGACGTGGACAGAATTCGCAGTAGAATGGACGCTCATCCAAGTGAACAGCTCGAATATGACGGGTCAATTTTGATTTCTCCATTGTCACGAACGAACAGAGGGTGCACTTGTGCGTGCGACCATTATGAAGCTTGGAATGAGCTCGTAATACCGATCTGGTATGGTAAGACTTGTCACACTCTTCACATTTGAATGGTTTTTCTCCAATGTGGCGGCGTATGTGTTCGTCGAGCGTGGACGAGTTGATCGCGGCAACACCGCAAACCGGGCAGATGAACTTACTGACAGCACCATGTTTGGCAATTCGGTGGGTTCCCAGACCGTTCCTGCTTTTGTACTCCTTTCCACAGTCAGAACAAACGAATGTCTCTCTTTCTTCATGTACTTTGGAATGACTTGTAAGTTGACCTTTCAGTCGGAATGCCATCGGACAGCGGTCGCATTTGAAGTTGTTGGCAACACTGTGCACCGCCTTGTGAGCTGTGAGGTGGCCCTTCACTTTAAATCCACGCTTGCACACTCCGCAAGTGTGGCGGTAGACATCTGAGTGAATTAATTCATGAGTTCTTAATCCTGAGGGGGTTGTAAACTTTTTGTCACATTTTGGACACTCTCGTAGTCCCACTTTTGTATGTTCACGGAGATGATACTTCAGTTGCTGAGCGGAGGCAAAGGTTTTGGGACAACGGGAGCAGTTGAAGGGGTAGATTTTTGTGTGATGACGAACAATAATGTGATGATTGAGTTCGTCATTGGTGTGATAACTTTTTGGACATCGATTACAAACAATTGGCTTGGGAGCATCTGGATGAAGACGTCTCATGTGCTCTTGTAGACTTGCTTTTGTTGCTAGTTCCTTCTGACAAATGAGACATTGATGCCTCTTTGACAGCTGATCCATTTTATCTGTAAATAAAATAATCAGTATATTATTCAGCTGTTGTATTAATTTGCGACATTTTAACGTATGACGAGGTTTAATCAACTTCATGTGCCCGCACAAAATTCTTCTGAATGAAACACCTTTTACAACTTTATCATCATTCTTGTTAAGTTTATGTATTTACTGGACGCTTAACGATTTCAACAGTAACTTACCTCAGGTCAACACTGCCCTCAATGTCAACAACAGTTTTATTATGAATCCACACTACAGACTACAAGCACGAACATTGATACAAAATTGATAAATATTGAACTCAAAGGAGGAAAAATTCCGAAGAAGCGAGAGGAATGGGCAACTCACGTGATGGATGAACCTGTTTAATCTCAGTTTATTTTTACACACGACACTTTTAGGCATAGAAACATAAAACAGGACAATGTTTTGGTTTCACTGTACCCTAGTTAGGATACACCATACACCCAACACCAACACCGTGTGAGATTCTCTCTCACTTCCCCTTGTAAAGTATTTTCAAACAGCATTCCTCCAAATGCAAAATGTAATTTCTTATCAACTTTGTCATCACTAAACTATTAATGTACGACAATACACTGCTTTTTTGTCTTTGTACTACTAATGCTTTTACTTTTTTTTTTACTAATTTTATTAATTTATTTTACTAATGTATTTTAAATTTACAACATTATTGAAGAGACAAATCAAATGTAGGCTCATTTGGGGTTGTGCCTTCGTTGCAAAGATTCCATTACAATGGTGATACTTTTGTGATAATAGAGACATGGGTCAAAATTAATTGCACCAGAAGAAGAAAATGGCATTTTGACAAAAAGTATGAAAAACCGAATTCTCAAAATTTTAATTTCCAAAAGTTTCCAAAGGGAAATTTGCCTTTGAAACTTGCACGTTATTTGCCATAAGGATTTTGGATTTTGTGCAATCGAAAGATAGAGGTGGATGTAGCACTGCTATATGAGTATGGTGTGATTTAGTTCATTCAAATTGCCATCGATTGTTGGAAATCAAAATTCAAAATTTTTCAAAAAAAATTTGCAAATTTTTAGAACAAATTGAAATGTTTGAAAAAATTGAAACTGACAGAAAAAATAGAAAAATGTTAATATTGTCTTGTTAAAATGTAATTCTTTCTTATTTATTTTATATTAGGGTTCTCAAAGAATCGTTTCGAGAAACGGAAACGATTCCGTTTCCAGACTCGTTTCCGTTTCCGTTTTCCAGTTTTTTAGAAACGGGAATCTCGCTTCGTTTCCTTTTCGTTTCCGTTTCTTCGGGTTCCGTTTCCGTTTCCACCATGGAAACGAAACGGAAACGGACTTTTTTTAATTTACGACAGAGTTTGACACAAAAAAGCACCTATGAAAAGATATTTTTAGAATTTCGATGCGCGCTACTTTCAATATTGCATAACTTAAATAAAATTTGCATTCAAATCTGATTTCTGGTTAAATTAGTAATATTCAGCTCGTTTTTTTTGGAGATAGAATTGAATTGAGTTTTATTTATACTCGGGCCTTGAGCCTTCCGGCTATCGCCCGAGTGAAACAAAATCTTTTTTGAGTAATATACAATAATGTGGATTCGACTTTGTGTGAGTGTCTTAACTAATTGAGTTTTTAGGTGAATAAGAATTTAGGTGAATTAATTGATGGGTTTGAGGGCAAATTATGTGATTAACTATTTTTTGGGATGGAGGTGATTTAAATTGTCTGAAGGGGAATGTTGTCTTCTCGGGGGTTGGTGGAGGTTGCGCGGAGATAGTAGAAGCGGGCAAGACAAAGGATGGAGATGAATCCGAGGAGGGTGGATGTCCCAATCAGGCCAATGCTCAGGCCTCCAAATGTTGACGCATCGTGGATCTGTTGGAGTCTCAGAATTTCCTTTTGGTGTTGTTCCTGAATATATTTGATGGCCATCTGAAGATTCTGGGCTGTAAGGGCTGTTGCTTGGATACTTGGGTCTTTTATTAGAGTGTCCATTAAGGCATCCGTACCCGCGAATGAAGTTCCCAATGCAATGGCTTTTGTAAGTCCATGTTTCGCTATGGCTTTGATGATGGTCGTAACGCCAGGCAGTGTAGGAGTGACATTCATGACGAGTCCTAGGAGAACGGTGGCGGCGAGGAGGAGTCTGGGGCTGAAAAAAGGTAGAGGATTAGTGTGAGGAAGAGAGTCTAGTTTAGTTTACGGATTAATTAATTAACTTTTTGTCAGCCTTCATTCGTATTACGGGTGGGGGTAATATAAATTTAAAGAAGAAACAGCCTGTCTAATGTGTTATTACGTGACCTCATGTTGGATTGATGGATTGTAAAAAGTCGGCAGTGGAGAGGTGGATTTTTTCCGTGGTGGGTAGTCTTTCGTTTAGGCCTGGAAGTGGTGTGCGTGTTGCTCCGAGTGTGGGTTCTTACTAATCTTCATCTAAATCGTCAATCAAGTTCTTCAGTAGTTTTCGCCGGTTCAGCCGAGTTTGCATTTCGCTGGTAAAAAGTGCAGCGTCATTTCGGTTCTCAGGCGAGAGGCCTTTGTGTAGTACTAGGGGTGGGAATGGGGGTTGTAATTTGCATTCATTGATGAGGTGGGATATGGTGTCGTCTGCTTTCACATTACAGCAGAAACGGTCGGAGTGTGTGAAAATATGGAGTGCATTCTTTGTCACAACTATCCTTGAGTTGAGTCTGCAGGCTGCAATAATTTTTCTGGCAAAATAGCTGATGTCCAATTTTAAGTAGGGGGCGGGGAGGTCATGTTGAGTGGTGTGTGTGAGGGTGTAGGGTGGGGCGTCCCTGGCAATTGTCGAGTTGATATCTTTTTCCCGGAGGTTCAGCCAAATATCTTCCCACGAGTTGAAATTGTTGATTTCCGTCGGGTTAAGGTCTTGTCCCATGATGTCTCGGAAGCATTGTCGGAGTTGGGTTACCCAGTTGTATTGGAGAGAGTTAGGTAGTTCATGGTTTTGATTATCCCTTAGGATTAATTCTTCTAGCACCTGTCGGGGGAATCGTCCTTCTTCCATATTCAGTATTCTTCTTGCTTGTAGAATGCCCCTTTTAATCACTTGGAATGACATTTTCACTCGGTTCGTCTCAATGCGGATTAATATACTGTGCACGTCATGACTCAGACCTAGGAGCTTCCTTAAAAATATTGTTTGGATTGATTCGATGTCTTTCAGGTATCGGAGGCTCCATACTTCTGCTCCATACAGGAGGACGCTGGCTATGGTTGCATCGAATAATTTCATGGCAGTGTCCCAATCGGTTGATTTGCCTCTTGACATTAAGTCTCTGACCCTTGCGATGGCGGTTCTTGCCTTGGTCTTGGCGTGGAGCATTTCTTTTCGGAAGAGTCCGCTTGATGAAAACACGACCCCGAGGTAGCAGTATTCGGGTACAATTTCAATTTGGTTTCCATCGTAAAGGAATTTTAAATCTTTGGAAATTCTGCCTCCTTTGCGAAAAATAATGATCTTCGTTTTGGAGAGATTGACGGTGAGTCTGTGGTTTTGGAAGTATAATTGTAATCGGTCAATTTTTAATTGGAGGGCTAGTGGTCGTCTTGTTAGGATAGCCGTGTCGTCCGCGTAGAGTAAGCCATCAATTTTGCATGTCGGGGAAACTCGGCAGCCTTGAATGTCCTGTAGGGTGTCTGTAATGTCTGAGATGAAAAGGGAAAATAGTAATGGAGAGAGACTGTCTCCTTGTAGTAACCCCTCCGTAAGGTCCAAGGGGGGCGTTTCTGATTGGTCTAGTCGAATTTTTGTGTGGGCTGAGTCATAAATCCGACCCAGAATTCGGATGTATTTGGCACTTACTCCTATTTTGTACAGTTTTTCCCATAGGAGGTTGAATTGAACTGAAGGGAAGGCTCGGGCAAAATCAATAAAAAGACAGTAGACTTTTCCTCCCTTTTTTGGAGTTCCATTTGAATTAGTCCATTAAGGGTGAATATGTGGTCCAAGCATCCGCGTCGCTTTCGGAATCCCGCTTGGGATTCATGAATGATTCGATTTTCCGTTGCCCAGGATTCCAGTCGTTGTGCTAGCATTTGTGTAAATATTTTGCAGCTCGTATTTGTTAGGGCTATTGGTCGGTAGTTTAGGGGGTCTTCTGGGTCACCTTTCTTGTGGATCATGACTGTTGATGATTCACTCCATTCTTGTGGGGGGAGTTCTGTTTGGAATGTGTGATTTATTGCGTCAAGGAACCTGTCTTTCAGATTGTGGTCAAGGTGCTTAAAAAATTCATTAGGGATCCCGTCGGGTCCAGGGGCTTTGTTGTTTATCAGGTGTCTGAGGGCTGTGTTTAATTCTGTTATGGTGAAATCCGAGTCCATTTTGTATTGTCTCACGTCGTGAAAATTGAATTGGTGTTCGCCGTGGTCTGGGTTCATGCTACTGTGGAAGTCTATCCATGTTGTCTCTGTGACCTCCATTTTTTTGGGTAAGGTTCTGTAGAGTGATTTTATGGCCTTCCAGAAGGGGATCGGGTTTTTGGAGTTGGACACATCTGCTTTTATTCCTTCCCAATATTCTTTCTTCTTGGTTTTGATTAGGGAGCGGTAATTCCTTCGGTCTTCATAAAATTCGTCTCGTCCCGAAGTCCAATTTGTTTTCTTGGTTTGTTTGAGGGATTTATTCATTCGTGCTTTACTGTCGCGGCATTCTTTGTCAAACCATGGTTCATTATGATGATGACCTTTTCTGACCTTCATCCCCGATGCTTCAGCTGATGTGTGAATTGAGTGAATGAATGCGTCCATTGAGATGAAAGTGTTTGTGCTGAGTCGGGTTTCCATTGTTTCAAGGAAGGTTTCTCTGTTCTCCGGTTTCCATTTGAGTTTCCATTGGGGGGGTTTGGTTTTGTTAGCATCAAGGATCGAATGATGGTTGTTGGAGATAGTGAGTATTCCCATGCAGTGGTTGGTGGTGGGGGATTCAAGAAATTGGAGACTGAGTGAATTGGGGTCCTGTCTTGTA
Organism: Anurida granulata; assembly: GCA_034699565.1. Lineage (NCBI taxonomy): Eukaryota > Metazoa > Arthropoda > Collembola > Poduromorpha > Neanuridae > Anurida > Anurida granulata. Next base: position 10,442 of record JAQIYD010000116.1, read on the forward strand.
TCTATGAAGCAGAGGTCAATGGTGCTATTACCGTGGCAGTCAATGTTCGTAAAATTGCCTGGGTGATCTTTGGGGATCCTTCCGTTAATAATGGTCATGTTTTGATTCGTCATTATCTCCATTAGCCTCCTGCCTCTATTGTCTATTTTTTTGTCTAGGGATATTCTATGGGGCCAAATTTCGAGGTCTTCTGAAAGGGAGCCTACCCTGGCGTTAAAGTCTCCGAGTGCAATGATTGTCCTGGAGGGATGTTGTTCTCTGATTCGAGTAATTATGTGGTTGAGGTCGTCAATTAGGGTGTCTTTCAGTTTAAGGGGTTGGATGTAGGTCAGAATGATCGTGTAACGTTGGCTGAGTAGCTCCACCTCTGTTTCCATGATGTTTGGTGTGATTGTGATGACTGAGTATTTGATCCTAGGTTTTTTGAATAATAGTGCTAGGCCTCCGCTGGCTCTTCCGGTTGTGAATTTTCGGGTGGCTTTGCTGCTGATTGCTTCGAAGTTTGATAGGAATTTTGGGGGGGTAATATCGTCCTCTCTAAATGTCTCACTGAGGCAGATTATGTCCATTGTCTGAATTATGTCTCTAAAGTCATGTCCTACCTCATTTAGGTTTTTTATACTGCCTACGTTCCAGAATAGAATAGAAGTAGAGAAAGAGGGAGAAGGAGAAAGAGAAAGAGAGGAAAGGGAGGTGTTACTTATCTTGTTGTGTGATGGAAGGTTGGCGCGTGCCCTCAGATCTCCTCCACCTTCTCGTTCCTCACTCGAAACTTCCTGACATTCCCCAGGTGTTCTGTCTGAAGAGTCCCTCTGATGATCCTGGTTTTCATTCCTTTCTCCGCCGCTTTCAAGTTTTTTGCCGTTCCTCGGAGGATGGAAGCAATCCGAGCTTCTTCCGGTGTCAACTCATCTCCATCTTCATATGGAATTCAATTTGCTCCTAATTCTTGAATCCGAGTAAATAAACAAAGTGAAAGTGAAAAGGCTTCGCTCACTTTGCCCGGGCATTGATATAGCCAGGCCAAAATTATCATTGTCACGACTAATTTCCCAACTATTCCATGTGAGCTTGGGGTCAAACAATCAGAGGGACCAAACCCCCTGTATCCATTTAGTCGCAATCAAATTTATCATGCCAGGTTCCCAAATGGGAGGAACGCTATTCCAGTTTCAGGACAATAGAGCTTTCTCCCAATTCACAATTATGTCATAATATCACTGGAGCGGGGGTGAACATAAACTACACGTAAGTTTATTGCCAACTAAATTAAGGATCGAGTATTAACAATTAAAAGAATTGGTTAAAAAACAGGTGGACAAGTGGCTGGTTCCTAAAATGAATCGTTATAAAAAATAGAGACGCGCTACTTACGCAATCCGGTCGTCTCTATCTCAGTATTACTCAATTTTAGGCTCCCTCATTTTATCATATCAGAAACAAATAATCGGTTTAACCCACCGACGTGGACACAGGGACATTTTTACTAAAGATTAGCTTTCTATCAGTAAGTAAGACAGAAGGGAACGGGAATAGAGAACTAACAATTTCGGGTAACGACGAAAACCAAGACCAGTTAACTTGCCATATATGGAAGTTTATTTAGACCCCGATCTTTCATCTGAAAGATCCTTTTTATCCTACTTCAATCCCTTTTCAAAGATGCACCACCTAAGAATCCAGGGGACGACACGTACATGACCATTTAAGGCGTCAATCCGGAGTGGAACTCAAGCAAAACAAATGTAGGTAGAAATTAAGTTGTTTAATCTGACAATGTTGAGGGGAGATGTCACATAATTTCTGTAAGAAGCCATCCGAATCAGAAGAAAGAGGGAGATCATGGAAATTTTGTGTGGGAAATAGGAGGGATGAAACTAAAAGTAATAACAATTTACAACTCTAATTAATCATGGTGTCAAGTTATGGGTTTGAGGAGTTCGAGTTGTTGAGTGAAAGGAACAAGACGTTATAAAATTAGCTCTACTATTGTCACAAGTAATTGCATAATGGAGATTGCTTTACTCAGTATTAAAACACTGA
>JAQIYD010000117.1:0-12437 GCA_034699565.1 Anurida granulata
CGGTCCTCTTCTGCTAAAACCTCATTGGCTGCCGAGCAGAGCATCATGGACTCTTCTGAGGCTTGGAACTGGGTCCAGTATTCTTTCATTTGCTCACGGACGGACGAGGAATTTCCAGTCCCATTTTGAACTGGTGTTGATGACATCCCTGTTGCCTAAAAATTACACCGAAACTAAAAAAAATAGAATTACATTATACATCAATTATTTTCGATAGGACTAATTTGTAGTTGTATTACAATTTAACGATAAAACCTTTCTTACTTCCAAAAGAATTGAAACACAAGCACTCTCCCTTTGTAGGAGGATCTGAGATCGAACGTTGTCCGGAGCTTGTCAATGAAAAGTGTTGAAGGAAAGCAAAGTTTTCATCCTAAGAAAACTAAATCGACCTTCAGCCTCTTCTGGTGATAAAGATAAACCGTTCCTGTCCCTCCATGTCACAAGTGATTTAACCCCATAAATCATGCAACTAAAACATTTAAAATTTAATCCCAAACTGACAAGAATTTTAGCTTCGTTTTTTGGCTGCTTGAATTTGATGGTTAAAGAAACTGCTTGATCATTATGATACTCCGACTTTTCATTAATCCAGAAATTCAGGACGGTAGACTTCAAAAACTTAACCTAGCTTTTTTTCTGAAATTTGGCTTAATAAACTAATGACCATATTTAAAATAAGATTTTTTCTTCTAATATCTCTTTTAAGTGAAATTTTAGAAAAAAAGTTAGGAGGGTTTTCATGTGTACACTCATGAATTTCTGGACCTTGAAATATTCCAACAGTCAATCTCCCACTTAAACCAAGAAAGTTAAGATTTTTCGGATGTCAATTCAGTGGAAGAATTGTCTCATCCTATAAATATGGTCAATAGTTTAAGAGAAATTTCAGGAAAAAGGTAGATGGGTTTCGATGTCAACAGTCATGAATTTCTGAATCTTGAAATATTCCTGCCGGAAATGTCAATCTTCTACTTAAGCCAAGGCAAGGTTTTAACGATAAACTCATATTGTCTACATTTATATGGTCTCTTAATTGGAGTGATTAATTAGGAGGGCAGTTACCAAGACTACTTGAACGTCGTAAGTGACTGCTGACTGTGGCCAATGATCCAGAAGGAATACAATTTTAGTTCGTAGTTTGGCCTTGGAGATTGGAGAAGGAGAATTGGAGAAATTTCGTTCTTCAAATTTCGCAACAGTTTCATGGTTGTGTTGTCACACAGGTAACTTATTTGTGGAAAATCATCATCCGCTTCTTGGCGATGGTCTTGAAGAGAAGATGGGTGTGTAGTAGAGCTGGCGTTTTTTCATTGTTCATTGGACTTTTCAGATCCAGATGAGCCCACGGTTCCTTTTGATGAATTCCTTGTTACTTTAATGTTCTATCAAAGTATCGAAGCGTTCGTAAGTGCAAGAACGCGAACGCTGGAGAGTAGAATGCTAGGCAAGTAATTTCTTTTTTTTATTCACAGTCGGCATACAATCCTGAATAAATGGTTTTGTGCAACTATCGTCTCATAGGCGATGGAAACTTTTACGGCAGATGCCTTTAGGGCCCAATAGGCTTTAGGGTATGTTCGAACTTAAATGAATGTAGAACTTTCGAAAAGGACCGTCAATTATTTGTAGAGTTTAATTTGTTTTAATAATTGCCAATAAAATAGCATAATTGAAATTGCATAATTTCTTCAAAAACAATCAATAGTTAAAATATGCAACGTTTTACCATTGATATTTGCTATCCTAGGTTTATCTTTAAATAATTTTAAGAAAGGTTTAGAAATGCTTTAATTCCTTCAAGTTTAGTGGATAATAATTTGTAATCAATATAAACAATAGAAACCCTATTAGGTTTAGTTTAGGGTACGGTTAATTTCCTAATTCAAGCAATTTCCTATTAAACGCCGAGTCTCTATTCGAAGCCGGGGGTTTTTTTTCAAACTAAACACAGGAAACTATGATACTTTGTTTTATTGCGCAATGCCGCTATATTCAAACTAAAGTTCCAAGTTAATTACTATAATAATCACTATAAAAATTAATATAAGTTGACCAAAAGCCGGCACTGGTGGTTCAGTTGTTCAGTCCACTTGTTCCTCAGATCCATTTGTTACTCAGTTTTTGAATTCCTCTCAAAGTAAGCAAAAGTAAATGCATTCGAGATCAGAATCTTTTTGAAAAGAAAATTCGAAATGAAATTTTGAAAATTTGATTTTCATGAAAATCTCAAAAAAGGTTTAGAATTTGGGTCCTTTTTCAAAATCTCAAATTTGTCTCCAAAATGTTTTTTTTTCCAATCTGGATCCTACTTCATCCATATTTCTTTAAAATCACAAAGTTTCTGAATTGGGATCATTCAAAATTTAGATTTTTTTTCAAAATCTCAATTTTTTCAAATTTTCAAATTTTTCCAAAGTTACCTATTTTTCAAAATCTCGAATTTTCTCTTCAACATTTCCAGATGCTCAACAAATTTCGAATGACCGTTTCGGTTAGTTTAGGTCAGATTAGGTTATCACAATGAGGTGATAATTCGCGCGTTCATTTTTAACATTACACAGGGCAGTTTCTTTGGCATTTGTTAATTTCTGATTTGACGAAAATAAAGTTTACTTGCAAATAGGAGCTAATTTGCAAATATAGGCCGATTCCTATTAAAAGCTGGGTCTCTATTAGAAGCAGGGTGTCAAAGGGCCGAAATTAAATAGAAGGCAGGGCTTCTATTAGGAAATTTATGGTACGGAACATTTCAGCTTTATTCAGCACCAGAATTCCATTCTCGAAAACATCAAACAAATGTGTCCCGACTTCCTCACGATTGAAACGATCAATGTACAAAGCAAAGTTTCATTTATGATTTTGAATGTGGGAAGTTTTTATATTTTAGTCTAACCTAAAGTTTAATTTATAAGTATTGATTGATTCCGATTGTGAGCCGCCGCATCCTGATCGCCATGGTTCTGAATACCTCTTCCTTATTTTTTCATTCGGCCATTCATAACGGACTAAAATATACATTAAAGAAACGAATGAATAGTAAACCCGCAATAAGGAAGAATTAACTACCGCCCTCTGCTCCAAAGCCACTACTACGCCGCCGCAAAACTGAATATGGAAAACTGGTAAAATAATTTTCGAATTTTCGAAAATTATCCCAATAATTTAAATCTATACTATTTTAAATTTTCGATTTTCGATTTTAATGGAAACAAATTTCATAAAAAAAATCATTATTTTCAACTGTGTTATGAAACTGGTTATCAATACGGTAGCAAACGGTCCCCTCGACACAATTGACATTTAACCTTGCAATGATGAACTCTGTAAAATTCTCACTTCAAATTACAAAGGCATTGGAATAAAATTTAAGTTGTTAAGCTTTAAAGCAACTTCATTTAAGATGAAAATGAAGCGTGAAACACGGACACTTTTAGACTTCTGAACTTTTAGACTTTTGAATTCGTTCGATTTCGAATTCATCTTCGTTAAGAAGTTTATTGTTACCGATATAAATTTGATGAAGTTGAGTCGAATAAATTTGAAAGCTTCAGGATGATATAAGAAACCTCTAGCGTGAGCACTGTGAACGGCAACAGTTGCATCGACAACAGTAGTTGTTCTGAGGTTGAGGCTGATGATTCCGCATTCGGTGGTGCCCCACAAGTAGCCTTGACACACATTGCAGGAAAGTGAGACTGATATGTATCCGAAACGTCGATCCATCGTCCTTTATGCCCAGCTCCCCAACTCACATCGTCCAATTGAATCAAGAGGGATGACCAACCACCACCAGTTGGCTTCCCGAGTGCCCAATTATTGTAAGTGACTGGACAGCTGATTCCTCCCACTGATGCATCCCATTCAAATGTTTTCCCGTCCGATCCCAAATGAGCTCCAGCAATGAACCATTGCGATACGAGAGACTTTCCAGCAGCCTGATAGGCCCTGAGGGCATATTCCTCAATCCAATCGTTCTGCTCTTTGGATGTGATTGACGCACCTTGGGCACCTTCAACAGCACAAAGTGCTTTTGTGCCCACCGTAGTTGCGGTACTATTGGCGGGAAAAATTAATTTGTAGCACTTATCATCCTTACTTTCCCATCCCGGTCCACACATTCCTGTTATAAGGGAACAATGTTATGAGAAAAACATTTAAATGATTTATTGGCTTGAACTACTCCATTCATTCCATCACCTGGTGCACATTGTGCTTGCGCTCCTTGACCTTGACATGGTGCACCTGTCCCACCATTACCACAGCAACCAGAGTAGACAACGTTCAGACTGTCAAAAAGTGCGATGAAAAAAATGAAGAACATTCTTGCTGTTGATGCTTGTAATGTAGCAATTCTAAACTTGAACTGATGCACTTATTAAAATCCAGGGATATTTATAGGGAAATGTTTAACGACTTGATTAATTCAGCATTTATTTCATATTAGTTACACCACTATTAAAATTTATGACAATAAGCAAAATTGAAACAATGATTTTCGGATGTCGTTACTCACTAATGCGTTTTGGTTACTACAACATAAATTTAAATTTTTTGAACTGTTGAGTGAGCTTATTAGGTACTTAATTTTCATAAATTCTGATACAATTGCTAGATAAACAAGTGAATCATCTCGATATTTCCAATTGCTTTCGGATGAATTCATTTAAATTTCATTAGTTTTTAAGCCTATGCGCTGCATTAATCAAAGTGTCGAAGGACAAGTTGTCAGAAGTTACTTAAGAAATTATAAGGGGAATTAATGCCGATTTAAGCTTTCAATCTGACGATGCAATCATCGTCAGATTTCGAGAACCTTAAAAGCAGCTGCCATACTACACATAAACTTTTGCATGGAGGTAGCTTACTCAAACTCTTTGGATGAAATGGATTTTCAGAACCAACTCTGAGTACAGAAAATTTTTCAGCACACTCATGAGCTCTTGAACCACTAAGTTGACCATTTTTCGCATAAATAAATAATGAATACATAAAAATTTATTTATCAATTTTTAATCAGTACAGTTTAGAATTTGGTGAGTTCACGTGGAATAAACTGAACATTTAGATAAAACTCAACCGCTATAACTGATTGCAACCCTCATTCCAATGCTAGTTAAGGGAAATAATCACTGCCACTTAATTTGCATCCGCTTTACTTGCTCTATATTGAAAACGACATTTGTATTATGCTTCGCGTCGTCGAAAGTTGTACCCATCGCGAAGCACAAGAGAAAGTTTAAAAATTGCATCAAAAGTTAGTTTTGCAAAATAAAGAGTATCTCCGGCATGCTTTCTAACATTTTAGACAATGAAAACTGATGATGTCGCTGGTAATCAACCAATGAATACAACTCATGATGCAATGGAAGACGCGTGCGGTGCGGCAAAAATCTAACAACTAGAGATTTATTTTTGCTTGTGCGCCGGCGTTAGGTTACTATTCTAAAAATTCTAGCTGATTGATTGATTGGATTTATTTACGTCTCATCATTTACCTAACCTAACATCAACAGAAGAACTGATTTCAAAGATCGTCACCGGTATCGATCAGTGTACCAATGTTATGATAATGTCGCTGGTTTCTCTTTTGACGGTCTTTTCCCCTAAGCATTAAGGCCTTTTTATATATAGTAATCCCCTATTCATTTCTGAACCCAGAGAAGCTTGGCATAACAACGTTGCTAGGCTTATGGCAACGTTGCCAACGTTAACAACTTTGGCAACATGTTGGCAACATTCCTGGCAAAAAAAGTTTCTCCGACATTGGGAGCTTATTATTGAGAACTATTTTATGTTTCCAATCGCAGAGTGAGCATTTAGCAAAGGGAAAGTTGTTGTTAGGATTTGGTACTAGTGGAAAATGATCCCAAATTGGATCCTTTCGAGGTGGCATAACGAGTTGTTAATCGAATTTGAAAATCAAAAACGAAACCAAACACAAAAGAAGGGGGATAATTAGCTGATCACGGCTACGACAACACTATGACTATCTGAAAAGGTTCTTTCAATAGTCTCATGCTGTGCCTTTCTATAAACAAATTCGCGTGAATTTTTGAAAAATTAATAGCAACGCTTAGCAACAAGGGGCTCCATTGCCAACAGTTGCCAACGTTGCTGGCAACGTTTGTTGCTAGCATCCTGCCAATCCAGGAACTCGTAACATGGTAATGCTTATTAATTTTGTATTCGAACATTAAGAAATAAGACCAGGCGTAATCTCACCCGTCGGAATCAGGAAAGACACGCTCCTTTAAAATAGAAATCCCTATGGTCTATTTTAGACATGGTTTATGAGGTTCTTGTTAGTTTACACAAGAATATATACGAGATGCAATGAATGATTTTGTCACACAAGTAGAATTGCACCTATGTGATACGGCCGCTTTGAAGAACAACTTTCATTTCCTCCCAACTCAATTTTTTCAATAAAGTGGATATAAGCTTAATATATTTGTCCGGAAATGGCGATATTTTGCGTTTTAGGTTGCCACTAAGAATGGTAGCTCTCTGTTTCCTTTTGCGTATTGTGGATTGCTTAATTGTGGCCACAAACAATTTTAAATCCATTTAGTAGTCACCAGTGGTATACCCGATGACATTTTCGTATGTATACGCGGAACATTTCTGCAAAATTTGACTATACGAATATACGCGCGTAGTATCGGGTTCGCCCATTCGTAATCAGGTGTTTAGTCGTACCGAGTAATTATAGTATCAATCTTGGCTACACTTTGAACCTGCATGGAAATTCGAGCAAAATGCCACGCCAGAGTAAGAAAGCAAAGCTAATTAACGAAATTTTAAATGAAAGCTGCCTCAGCATTGCTTTGGCTTGAACCATCCGACGGGTCTGATACTGAAGACGAGATTCACCATAACTTGGAAATATCCAATTGGTAATAATAATAATTAACACATAGTATAATATATATTATATAATAATATATAATACATAATTAACCGATATTTAGGAATAGTAGTATATGGAAGTTGGTAGGCTGAAGGATGGTCGTAAGTCCGAAACACGTCACCACCGTTACTTGGTGATTAGTAATCAATTCTTCTTATCCTTACTCACTTAAACAATTGCTTACACTGATAATTTTTATTAAAAAAGGTGCATCCAAGTTTAGATAAAATCAGATACGAGAAAAAGCGTAAAAACAAAAGAGGTTTTTTGGAGTCTAAAATCTTACTACTTATACGAAACGAGTTTTCTGCTCTGATTGGTCAATTCTCAAACCTGGGCGGGGTTATCTTACGAAATTCGTATATTCGTATGGCCACATGAGTATATACTCATACGCTTTTACAAAAACGTCATCGGGTTTGACCAGTTTTCGCATTTTTTGAAATACAGGAATTCCTCACCTTATAGAAACATTTTTCGATTGCTGTAAGGGATGCCAGAAAATCCCGGTGAAACATTATAAATCGAGATAGGTCCAAGTTTACATTAATAAATTAAGCATTCACACAACTGTCAATATTTTGTTTACTTTACAACACCCTCCACCCTCTCCATCCATAAAAAATGCCATTTTGTAAAATGAAATAACAATGACGAGATAATGTTACGATATAGTAGGTTATTAACGGGCAAACTTAGAACAGATACATGAATTTACCAACAATAATGACTTTGTAATTTTGGAATCCATTTATCAACCATGGTAGGTAAACCAAATCATTCTGCGTCAATAAAATAATTTAGCAAATGAATTAATATAATTTTCGCTTGGAATTAGTTTAAATTTAAAAAATTTTAAATTAAACAAGTCCGTCGACACATGCGGATAATAACCGTAAGTTAGGTTCACCTAAGATTATCATAAATGTTACAATTTTAAGTAATCTGAATCTACATTAGAAACAGAACATTTTATGAAGCTGTTGAATTGACTTTTAAACCAACTATAACCCCACCCTCCAAATTCCTGAATTAGAGTGTGTTCAGAAAAGTTAAAGGCATTGACGTTTTTTTGAATAACTCTTTAGTAAGTTTGCAGATATGGATGAAACTTGGAGTGAATGAAGGTGTGACACTTCTCCATATGCTCACCAAGTTTCATTGGTTTGGCTGATAAACTTCCAGAGATATGACAAATTGATTGGAAAAAGTCGAAAAAAAGTGATCAAAAAGGTTAATGGCAATACGACATTTTTGATTTCCATCCAAACAGGCTACTCCTTAGAAACATCCTGTGTACGAGGCAAGAAGGCTCACATCATTAGAGACTATTAGAACATAAAAAGTAATTATATGTGCATTGAAGATCTATTGAGAATACTTCATTCGGAAATGTGAACTCCCGTGCTAAATACACGTACAATATTATTTTAGAGACAAAGAAAAATATTTTCGCGAACTTCCTGTGAATTGAGTTTAAACAAATTCTATGGACCCAAGCACAACGTAATAATGTATCCAGCACCGAAAAAGTTTCGTTGATTAGTGGTCAACTCTACGAGAAATGCTGGATTTTATTGATGCAATACAGCGCCTTATGTGAATTTTTGCAATAGAACGATGTTAATTTCATCAAATTTATGGTCATTAGTCGAGTCGAGCAGGCGGAAATTTGATGGAATCTTGTTGAATTCGGATAGGGTGTTCAAGTGTGCTTGCATCCATACAATTTGTTTAGATTTCATTCACAGCAACTTCGCGAAAATATTTTTGATTGTGTCTCTAATTATATTTTACGTGTATTTAGTATGGTAGTGGATACTTTTCAAATAAAATACATATTCTCAATCGACATAGAATTATTATTTATGTTCTAATAGTTTTTAATGATGTAAACATACTTCCCGCCTAAACACGGCTTCTCTAAGTAGTACCTTGTTTGGATCGTTATTAAAAATATCGTTTTGCCTTTAATACTTTTGATCACTTGTTTTTGAACTTTTTGTGATCAATTTGTCATATCGCCGGAAGTTGATCAGTCAAACCAATGCAAGTGAGCATGAGGGCAAGTGTCACACCTTCTCTCATTCCTACTTTCATTCAAATCTGAAAACCTACATAAGAGTTATTAAATAAAACATCAACGCCTTTCACCTTTCTGAACACACTCAATTTTTGCATATTTTGTTCCTGTTTTCGATTCTTGGACTCCAATATTATTTTAGTGGTAGAGTTAGGACAAGCTACTATGACACCTTATATTTATAAACAAATTATTCGCCAATGTTTATTTTGCCGAATTCGATTTTTATAATTTTTAACTTTACTGTTTTCTTTTCCAGTTGAAATCCTTAATTTTTTCTTGTGCTTAACTTTCCTGACACATTCCGTAATTCCTCCAATCCAGTCGAAGTATCCATTGAGAGTTGGAAAAATGAATGGATGAAAAAACTCATGTGTTCTTTGAAAGACAAAATGATTACGTGGTTTATTTGCACGTGGGGCACATAGTGCCAGATAGATTTGAAAATGCACTTTGGTTCCAGATAAAGTGCAAATAATGATAAAAATAATGTTTTGTCAAAAGTTGTCGTCGTTGCGAATCATATCCCGGTAAAGAAGATATGACAAATCATAAGTTGTTGAGCATTGGAATTCCATTAACAGTCCTTTGCGTCAGTCACCGCGTGATGCATAATACTCAAAGCAGGTGGCTTCCTTATATCTCTTCAAAAATTAACAATCTCCCTAACAATGAGCATTTTCAAAAAGTGGCGAGACAATTTTAATTTAAACGGAATCAGTGAAGTATTTCTATGGAAAAGTCAGGCAAGTTAAATTTGAATTTCAACCCCATTGAATTTAAATCTGCATTTTTTAATATGTTAAATTATGATTTTCAGTGGGAAAACTTTGATCCGGACGACAGACAAACTCCGGTCTCAAATTGGTTTTTGCTATACCGATCAATTTATGCTTCCTATTTCATTGTCACGTTGATCATAAACCTGGCCTGTAAATCAGCAGAAGAATTGTCGATATGGCCAATTTTTCTGACCCATTGGTCCTACACAATACAAATCATTTACTCCGTTATATCACTCTCTGTCGTAATAATCCAAAAACGGAACTCTCTCCGCGGACAAAAAGTGGCGACTGGTTCCTCCGTAGCTATGCCTAATCCTAAGCTTCCATGGCCAGAGAAAGTGACATGGATGTTTTTCAATATCGTCAATGCAATTCCCTGGGGAGTAACCCTCGTATTTTGGATCGCACTCATGCCATTTGCATCTGAAGAAGAACGTAAGCATTTATTTATTGTGACAGATTAAGGTGAAGTTTAATTTGAAATTTTGTTAAACAGTGGCAGGGGCAACGAGATGTGAGGTGGTTGTAAATTATTACGTACATTCCGCAAATTCAATCTCTGCCGTCATTGATGCATTTATTGTTGCAACTCCGGTCCACGTGACTCACTTTGTATTTGGGATGATGGTTCTGTTTATCTACCTCCTTTTTTCGTAAGTAAATTTATTAAGAACATAATAAGCTATTTGAAATTCAATATTGATTTTGATTGTACTTCCGTAGACTTTTCTATGAACTTGCCGGCGGGTCTTACAAAGGAGATTTGGAATATATTTATCCCATGTTAGACTGGAAGAATAAACCAGGCGTTGCCGTTGCATTCGGATTTGGTGGTTTATTATTTTTTGCATTAATGCACCTCATCTTCGCCTGGGGGATAGTGAAACTGAGGAAGCGTCTAAGGAACTGCTTTGGAAATGCGATTTCCAGGGGGATAAATCATGATTTTATTTGAGATACTTCCATGTGAAATAAAGCTCTAGTTAAAACAGATATTCAACCTGTTCTGCTCATATTAAATCTGGCAAGTTGATTATTAAATATTAAATGGTTCCAGTATTACCGAGAGAAACTGCAAAATAAGTCTATTCAGCCAATTATTTCTTTTTTACGGTCAGACGATCGATTTTGCAACGGAATAAGTAAAGTAAAACAGTTCTTTTGCCAAATAACGTGGTTAAAATTCGAGATCCATTTTGGTTTTAGTAAAACTAAAAAAACCAAAATCAGACATCGCTTATAATTTGTTAATCGATCTCTATTTTGCATTTAATTTTTTGCTGCTAATTGGTGGACATAATTATGAAAGATGCCGTTCTTCAGAGCCAACACACTCCTCCGTTTACCCTACGGTTTTTCTTAATCTCAAGCTTTGAGTCTCCTTCACGAAATGTTTTCACGTTTCATTAATTTCACCCACCTCAAATCTTCTTTACATACAAAAAGTGGAATTGAAAAGGGATTGAGTGGAAGATAGACAGTTTGATTTGAAAAGAAAGTAATTTGGACGCACGCGAACATGGGATGATGAGAAAATTCTTTTTGTCAATTCTTTCAAGATCGAGCACCCAGGTGGTTTGGACATTAGACGGGTTTTGTGCAATAAACAACCATTCCAATCCACCCGATTGAGAGTTGAATGCCGATTGTTTCCAAATTGAACTGAAGAGGAAAGATGACATGTAATTTCCGTTGAAAGTTATGGGTTTCAATGAGAACATCAAATATCATCATTTTTTAGCTCCTATCAATAAAATAAATTCGGTAACCTGCAGTTAGTTGCATGCAGGAGAACATTTATTTTGTGCAGTTCTTTCACTACTAATTTTAATTTTCAGTCGACTAAAATTAAGCAGCTTGGAATGCCTAAATAGTAAATAATATTTTTAAGATCAGAACGACAGAAAGCAAAGGGTATACGTCAAGAAACTCTTCATGGTTACAGGTATAAAACTTTCCAGCAATTATTAACAGGACATACAGACCGTGACACAAGAATTTATTGTTAATAACTCAGGCCACTGATTCTCCGTTTGTTTAAACAACTACCGCTGAACCGACATTATGTCTTCAAACTTTATTTTCCGCCTTGTTTTTCCAATTTTTCAATCTCTATTTCCAAACGAGCAGAAGATTAAGCGTGAGTTGTGCGCAGTTTGTGATTGTAACCAGAAAAATCTCTTTGGCAAAAGTATACATGCTGCCGGCAGTGCATTTGAGACTTGAGCACCTTTTTTGATTTTTGAGACTTACAATTTCTCCCTTAATTCTTCCTTTTAGCCCAAGGGCTTCTGATTTCCAATTTTCCAAAAATTCTGAGCTCTCATTGTTTACATCTGGGGAAAAAATGTTATAATTATCACGTACAATTTTATAAAAAAAAAATTCAAAATTTAAAAAGGTAAAAAGTACCTCCTGCAATGGACAATGGCGTCATGGACTCAAACAAGCACCGGAGGCCACACGTCGGAAAATTGACGTACGTCAAAAACGGAATGTCCCAAAGGCGAATCGAGCCTTGCAAATTTTAAAACGAAGCAGAAAATGGGAATTTTTCAAAATTTTCGAAATTTTAATTCAAAGGACCCTTTCGATCTTCAGACTATTTTTGGGCCCAAAGCCGTGCTAAAATATTGAGTTCCATAAGGCCAAGGCT
>JAQIYD010000118.1:0-12384 GCA_034699565.1 Anurida granulata
TTAATTTTTGCGTGTGTTCGTGTGTTTTTTTTGAGGAAGCAAAAAGGCTACTGAGAGTCATCGGGTGAAACAGAATCGACTTTTGGTCTTTGGAGAGAGAGGTACAAGGAAACCCTAATTGTGCTTTCTAAACAACATTATTTTCCAAGATTAAGAACGGTCCGATTTGGTGTCAAATTATCGATAACACCATTAAAAATTATCGATAACGATAACAAATTTGACTACAATTAATCGATAATCATCGATAAAAATTATCGATAGTGGAAACCCTAGAGACGGAGGAAGAGGACGGGATTCTTTTGAAGGTAAACTTCGGGTATTTCCGGTTCATAAAACCGGAGAAAAAGATAAAAACTAAAACACCTGCTCTGCTTCTTAAACACCTTGCCGCATGCAATGACATAGACGGTACTCAAGTACACGAACGGCAAAACGGTGAGCACAAGGAGGCCTAAAAGGTCACCTAAACTCACCGTGGCCGGAATCGGCCGAGGGAGACTGTCAGGTCAAAGTAGCGGAAGGAGGGTAAGAGGCGGAAATGGGGAAACAAAACAAATAAAACAAATGATACAGATTTCACCTTCCTGCATATTTTCCAGAAATTTCATTTCACTCCCGTTAAGTTCTATAAAAACCCACAACCAGTTTTCCACCACAAAACTTAACTTTTTGCGCATTGGTGTAGTTTCTCGGTTCATTTGTTTAACTAGGTGGTTTTGCTTTAATATAAATCGATTGGAATCGATTGTTTGCTAATCAGAAATTTTTGGAAATGTTGAGATGCTCCTTGAATGTAAGCCGTTACAGCGAAGCACGGCGTTCGATGAGATTTATTTTCTTGTTTATTTGAATTAATAATGAAGAGAATCCTTTTGTACACCACATGAGGGTTACATCCAGATAATCCCTATTTGAAATTTTCATAGCAAATAACCCAAAAATGTCTGTTCTGTTTTATGGCAATATCATATTTCAGTTTTGAATATGATTCCGATGAGCACTCACAAAAATTCTCCAAAATATAGAAATTTCAGACAGTTCTTTAGCTGGAAATTAAATTAAACTCCATGGCACTTGAAGACAAACTTTGACACTGAGTAAAACTTTTGTTGTCAAAACTTTTTGTCTTTTTGCTATCACTAAATTCCAAAATGTTAACACCAAGTGGCTGAAATCATTCCTTTTAACCACAGTGTGTTATCGTTATCTTTGCCCGAAATGAACTTTTAATGAGCCTAATCAACTGTGGATTGAGTTCTGTTATTACAATTAAGCACTTTTTCAATTGTGGTTAGGACTCCCTGTCTCTACGTGCGTCTAGACATAATCGTCGTCAACAATATTTCACTTCCAATTGTATTACTTTGTTTATTAGAATGAAGAAGTTTCTTAATCTAATAGGCCCACACATCGTCGTGCTCTTGTTGCTTTTTACATCAGGCGATGGGAAAACAACCAATTCTAAACCTCGACAAAAAGGTTCGCCAGAATATGAGGAATGGTTTGAAACACAAAACCAGGAATCGCCGTATCATTTTGAAAAAGCGGATGCAGACTCACTGAAGTCAGCTCAAGTGGTATATGCATAAACAAACTCAAAATATACACTTTATATAAACACTTATATTCTACAGTTATTTCGACATGGTGCAAGGAGTCCAATACAATCCTACCCAACAGATCCATATGCTGATCATGACTATGGGGTCAAAGGAGCCGGGGAATTGCTAAGGGTTGGTTCAATTTTCAATCAGGAGAACAAAATAAAGCGCTCTTCCATGCATAAGTCAAAAATTCAATTTAGTGTCAAATTATAAAAAGTCCGTTAGTCATATAAAGGTTGTTATGGAACCGTTATTGTTTTTCAAATGCGACGGGTGATTTTCAAATGAATCTGAAATTTGTAACAGAAAACCCTGAATTTTGATTTCTGAATTGAACACTATACCGTTTATATTTTATGATTTATCTGTGCTGTTAATTTTAATTGATTCCTTTGTAGAAAGGGAAGAAACAAGGTTTGGCATTGGGATCTTATTTACGTAAACGATATGCTGGATTTATTTCATCCGAATATTCCAGCCCAGAAGTATACATGCAATCCAGTGATGTGGACAGAACTATTTTAACCGCGGAAATGGTTTTGGCAGGAATGTTTCCTGTAAAATCTCCCGGCGGTCATCGTAAAAATGTTGCAATTTTGGATTCCCTGCACTGGCAGCCCGTACCACTCAGAACTATACCAAGGGCAATTGACAACGTAAGCCAAGGCTCATCAGCCAGGAGCCAACATTTAAAACTCTTTCTGTTAATATCAATTTTGTAGAAAATTGGCGTGAATCCTTGTCCTGGATATACCCAATGCTACAATGACTACTTGAAAACAGACGCATTTAAAAAATTACAGGAGGAAAATCAACCAGTATACGACTACGTGCAGCAGGAAATAGGAATAAGCGAAGATGATATAGACAGCGTCATTCTACTCACAGACACTCTTCATGTTCAGGTATGATTTCCCTTCTCTAAAGATAAAGCTAAATGATGAAATTATTTGCATAAACGTGTGTCTTTTGAGTTAGGCCCTGGAAGGTCTAAAACTCCCTAACTGGACCGACCCAATTTTCCCAACCAAACTAAACAGGATATTCGAAATAATACACACCAGTAATACGTCAACCCCCGAGTTGAGTCGATTCAAAGTGGGGCCGATTCTGGCTCAACTTGTTCAGAATTTTGAAATGACAATTAGTGGAGCTCCTTCTGCAGTCTGGACAAAGGAAGATCTCAATTTTTACCACTTTAAGGAAGCTAAAGCATATTTGTATGCGGTTCACGATATTACAACTGGGCCAATCATGCACGCTCTACACATATCCGATGGTGATCAACCACCTTACACTTCTGCACTTATCCTGGAGCTCCACGCCTTTGGTGGGAATAAAAACAGCAGTAGTGAGAAGGATCACACTGTTAAGGTAATACTTTAAATTAAAATTATGACATGTGTACAATGGAATGGTATCCTAGATGCTGTACAAGAAAGTGAGACATGAACCAATCATCGAACTTGAGTTGCCTCATTGCCCGTCACCTTGCATTTTCGCAGATTTTAAAGCAAATTATAAAAACTTAATTGTTGGTGATGGGCAGTGGGTAAAGGAATGCAGATTCAAATCTTTTGGTTCATAAAATTGAGGCTAGATTCCACAACCAAAAAAATTCAGACGTACTATCATGCTGGACAATTATAGGAATTGAAGCCAAAAATATGAAAAAACAAATCGGTTATTTGTTACTAAAAGGTGATGTGTTTTAAGATAATGACTTAAAAATGCAAATAACAATATTGCTATTTCCTGTGAATTTGACGAATAATACAAAAACGACGCTTTATGCCAACACGTTCGAACAAAATTTTTTAAATAAACTATTTAATTTAAATACCTCAAACGTCAAAAGCTCGAAAGTCACATCGCTCAATTCTTAGGAAAATTGTTCTAAAGTTAGGATGGGGTTAATGTGTGTAGGCAGCGTTAAGGTTATTGTCATGCATGATGACATGGTGTATGATTATCAATTTTTGGCCCTTCTAGTCCCGCCACAAATTTCTTTTATACAATCTCTCAGCTAAGAGTTATGTCAGCACAAATAGTTTTATCCTCAATATCTTGCCACGAGAAATCGAGTCGGAAATAATCAGGTATAATGATAAAAAGATCTCATAAAAAATATTTTTAGCAGCCCTCATGAGGGAAAACTCCTAGAAAGCTAAAAAACCGGAAAATGGTGTAGTAAGTCGAACACTGAACATTTCCATGTCCTTCCATTGTATGAGTTTCCTTTAGATTTTGCCAAAACATTTTGTATTTTAATAAGCTTGAGATTACCCAATTTCGAATAAAGAAGTGGTAATTAAAATTGTTTGATCACCTTATCTGTTTATGTAAACTGAATAAAATCGGTAGACCAATTAAACTAACACAATTTACTTATTTGCTCTTGTCAAGGAAACCAATTTGTATTGTCGAAATAACTACCTTTTGAGTTAGATTCGGCTTTCGACACACTGAATCTGAACATCTGTTGTGTCAACCATTTCCAGCTCCTTGTCTATCGCTGACAGCGCCTTCACAAAGTTTTCGTAACCTTGAGTATATTAAAAATCAATTTAATTTTGTTTCACTAAAATTAAATTATTTTTCTATTTTTTATTTAAAATATAAATGTTTCTGGCACATTATGAGATTGTGAATGTTTAAAATATTCGTTAATGTTCATTCTTCTTGTGGCATATGTGCTCTTTGTGTTCCTTGTTCGATACACATTTTTATTTTTTCATACGCTTCATTGTTCACTCATAAAAAGGCAAAATCCTCGACATTCACTAGCTATTCTGTTTCAACAATTGAAACAATCTGCGTTTGTTCTGAAATTTGATTTCACACTGTGTAACTCCAAATATTTTACAGGGCTTATATTCTACATGTTTATGGTGCCGGAAATTATTTTATATGTGCTAACGAAAACCCCCAAAAACCGAGTTTCTGCGGTTTGTTACAAACATGCTACTTTTCAACTTTATTCAATATTTACGGTTGTTTTATAGGGCACGTTATGCAAGCTTAATTTATTGGGTGCTACAAATCTAATCGGTGTAAATGTTCGGGTTTTGACGACTCCCGTTACATTAGGAACTTAATAGAAAACTTGTTTACAAGAACACAAGTTTTTTGTATTTTACATATCATATTTTACATTCTATATTGTATATTATATATACATACAGTGAGGTTCACTAGAAAGAGTACACTTCAAAGTTTGTTGCCAAGGGTATCGGGTCAAACTTCCGTTCATAACGCGGATAAACAATTAAAATTAATTAAAAACTGTACTCTTTCACAATTTCATTACAATTTTTAATTTTATTTTAGCCAACCCATCATTCATTAAATATAGCCAGCATTAAACTCAACTAAAATACTCAGCAATTTTATAACTGAAGAATTACAATTAAGTAATTTGTAATGATGGATACAAATGTGAGAAAAGTTGTTGGAGAAATAGTATAAAAATTACCGAAAATAAATCCAATTTGCTGGCAATTTTTCAACGATTGAAGCTGTTGAGTTTTGTTAATTCCCGGTACGAATTTGTCCCCTGCAATACTTACAATTTGTGAAAATCTTTTAAGATTATTTACAAACAATTCCGATTTCCGCCGTACACTGCCCATTGTAGTTACAATGACGAACAATTTGAATATATTAAAGAACATGTCAAATCCAAATAAAAGTGTTTTGTCAAATGATCCAAAAGTTGCTCCACGGAGACCAACGAGGAGTCCACTGCATGAGTTTACCAGAATTGTTAATTTATACATGACAAGGTACCAAGCAAAAGTGGAATTAAAATCATGCACAAGACTTTCCAGATTTCCATAACAACGCAAAATGAAATCGAGCTCGGAATGAGCGTGTATGTCCTTTTGAATGTATTCTACTGGAATAAGCATGTATTGAACTTCTCTCATTTTTGATTCAAAACAACGAGCACAATAATCTTCAAATTCTGCATTTAGAAGAAAAAGCATATTTGACGCGGATTTGGAAATAATTATAGAGACCAGCTCGGCTTGAAGCGTTACAGCCACCGAGTACATAAATATGGCATGCTGCATGACCCGAAAGTGCTTATCATCATTCAGGCCGGATACCGCTCGTAAATATTTAAGCATTCTGAGCGGAGAGAATTTTTCGGAATTACTAAGGATATATACAAAAATAACAATGTTCATAACCAGAAAAAAATAACTGATTAGCACAAATCGATTTCGCTGATTTCTAATTGAGTTCTGCATTTTTGATTCACGACGCCGATTCACTTCCCATTCTAAAAATGAGCGAAAAGTATAGTAACTATGAGTGATTAGTGTCTAATAAATGATGAAAACTTACCATTGTCCATTGCAAAAGCTTTTGCTAATACTCGCAGAATCATTTTCTGTTTCATTTTGAAGAGAATTATAGTTGTTGAAGCGAGATTTCCTTGTATCAACGACCAGAGATTTGACATTAGCTCAGGATCATATTTAAATCCGTGTTCGTATATGTATTGTCCAAAACGCGTTCCCTCGGCAATTAACAGTGTAACCAGAAAAACCGTTAAAATGGAATGTAGCCAGACAAAAGGGCGAAAGCTTGGGTACCACCGTGGTTTAGATTTTGCATTCTCCTTAACAACGAATGTATGAGTTAGGTCATGCGGGAAAACCCCAAGAAATTTCAAACACCGAAAGATGAAGTGGTATGTCGACCATTGAATATTTCCGCGCGTTTCCATTGCTTACTTTTCTGGAGTTACTTTTCTGAAAAAGCTCTTTTATTTTTCTATTTTATAGACACAATCTTACGGAATATTGAACTAAACAAACATTTTGCAATCGGTTTTATCTGTTTGTCAACTAATTAAAACACCAATTACCGGCATGCCATAATTTTTAAGTGACCATCTTTGTTTCAGATGTTGCCTTTCGTGAAGACGCCAAATTATTGATGTAGCAATAGTTTTTTTAATAGTGTTCAAAAGCTGAAATGCTATTTAAACACATCAAGTATTCTGTCGCCAATTTGAAGTACTACAATTAATGTACATCATACCTTTTGTAATTAAAAGTAAACCAAAACTTCGTATGTTTGTTTTATTCTGATGATCGACAGACGTGACGGGTGGTTGTTTTCTCATACATAGCTATAATATTTGTTTCAATACGATATATTTATTAAGTATATACCGACGTATGATTCTGCCTTATACCTATATCGGGCGGCAACCCCACTCGACATTTGTCACTAAATAATAGCTGTTTCGTGTTTATGCAAATCTTGGGTTCAATTTTTATTTTATAAGAAATACTCCCAGAAATGTATAACTACGTATAACGACCTGGAGCTAATAATTTTATAAACTAAAGAGGTCGAATGTAGATACATATTTATTATAAGAATTTATTTAATATTTGTCATGTACAAATATAACACATATTTCTATAATATTTAGCCCAACATCGTTAAACCTGAAAAACCACTATTAAATAATTCATTAGAATAGAAACAAACGTCAAAATTGTAGATGGAGATACTGTATAGAAATTACCGCACAAAAACCCAACTTGGCTGCAGTTTAAGAACATTAAAATGTTTTTTGTGGTCGTAGAAATTATATATGCAAACAGTTCAGATTTGAAACACATTCCTTGCATGTAGAAAAGAATTAAGTACTGAAATATGCGGAAATGACCATCACCAATCCATCCCAACAATAACCATTTGACATAAATCATAATTGGATTTGAGACACTGATTTGAATAGACTAATTTGAATAGACACTAATTTGAACAGGCAAATACAGGATGGCGGCAAACAGGGCTGGACAGATGATAGAAATGAACATTAGAAATAGAACCTTTTGTTTTTTATCTGCTATCCGCAATTTGGAAACTGCACCTCCTCTTCCGTCAGTTCCCTTGGCCAAACATTCTGCTTAAAAAACGCCAAAAAATGGAATTCTTTAATAAACTTGAAATATTTACGGGATGATTAAGTTTGACGTCTTATGTTTTATGGATCAATTCGACACTTACCGTGATGCAATTTAAGGGCAGTTTGTAACAGTATTTTCGTTTTAATTTTGAATAAAATAGTAGTTGAGCAACTGAGGGCGGAGTGCATAAGGAACCAAATACTCAGTACCGGTTCAAATTCAAGTTTAGTACTGTTCCCTAGAATACTTTGTACAATCCAAATGAACTCAGAAATGCAAACAATTACCATGAAAATAAAAAGACAAAAGTGCAACCAAACAAATGGTTTGAACCTAAAAGTAAACCTGCTGTGCGTAGAGAGTGGTTTTTCTCTAGTTTCAAAATTTTTTTTTAAATCGAATGGAAAAATTCCAAAAAATCTTAAAACGTGAAAGACTCTGGAGTAGATTTCCCACTGCCCAGTCTCGCTTCCTTCCATTCTTGCGGGTCAGAGATATAGAAAATAGTGGGGGCTGCTGAATTTATAGTGTCAACGAGTAAATACAGAGGAAATATTTGACGAAAAGTAAAGTGCAGATTAAATGTCCCTTTATCTACAGTTTACATTTCGTCAAATGTTTTCTTTGTATTTACTAAACTAGTTAAGCACGGTCTAATTAAAAGGAATTACTTGAGTTTCTTTAGATCTCTTGAGAGTATTGTCCAAACAAACATTTCAATGTCATATTGCGAGTCAGGGGAGGCAATATTCGATGGAATTTTTTTGTGGATGAATTCTGTTTTTTAGGATCGACTATTTCACACCCGCTCTAATTATATTTATAATGAGATGTAATTATAAATATATTTGAATTATAACTTACATATAAAAGTCTAAGGGCATTCTTTATGACACGTTGTTTTTACGTTAGTTTTGACGAATTGTGAAACAATATCGTGTTACTATTTGTGTAAGTTTCATGCAGCTTTCTCTTGCTGTGAGGGTAGAATTGGTGGGAGTTTGAACCCCCGTCTCTTTTGGCATCTTGAGACAAAAAGAAAGAAAAAGTAATTCAAAAATCAAAAAAAAATGCAACGCATTGTATTATTTCTAAAATTTTTATTTACTCTTTAGTCCCCTTGTCCTAACAAAGTGTAAGTAGGGTTCACAATTAAACTATTTTTTTTGCCAAAATTTCGTTCAGTTTTTGCGTTAACATTAAATCTGAAGATGAGGTAAGAAAGCACATATTTACATGATCAGCTGTTGATTTATTAACCTTATTATCTACTCACGACCGAACTTATGATTATTCATTATAGCCAAAACAAGCCGGGCGCTCCAGTTGTGTCTTTAAATAGAGTTTCAGAGGTAAGAATATGATACAAATGGAAATTGAAATAATAATATAAAATATTAAAGTTCAAAACAGTTGAATTGCATCTCGTTTTATTATGCCCAACTAACTTTTTCACAGGTTGCTAAGTATAATCGTGTGCAGTAACTTCGTACCTATTTCCTAATGTAAACACTTCACCGCACTTTTTTACTTTTAGTATTTTGGATACAATTATATTTGGGAGATACAATCAAGGATGCTTCATCAGTCACAGGGAGTTATTGAATCCCCTTCATTCACAGATTATGATAACAATGAATGGTAATTTTTATAACCGGCAATAGATTTATTCAACTTTTTTACTGACTACGAAACTTGTTTTTGGGTACTAAAAAGCTATATTAAGAGGCTATTACTTTTTGCCCGTAGGAAATTTGGTGTTAACGCTACCGGCCGTGGACCAACGTCTGGTGGAGTCAGAATTTCTTTAACTCTGGTGCGACATGGTGATCCTCCAAGGCCAGTTACTGGATTGATATCAGTTCAAGTTAAAATCGAAACCGAAGAAACCAGGAATGTCCCTGGATTTGTTGGTAATCATTCGTTATATTAAAAACTCTGAGTTGGAGTAACATGTTTGCTCGTATTGGTTTTCATTGAAAACCTTATCCGCCACGCAGAGTCCCGCACGTACATCTCGTTACCAGACTTCACTGAGCCTCGAAGAATTGAAAATCTACAATGTAATTACCACTACAAAGACATACTTGGTAAAATGGTTTTTGATTGTCAATTCATCATCAAGAAATCATTGGGGCCTATCAAAGAGGCGTCAATTGGGTTTGCACACATTCTAAAGGATGGAGCATTTGCAGATGTAAAGATCATTAGTAAAGATGGGAAAGAATACCCAGCACATAAAGCTATTCTAGCAGGTATGCGTCACTCTAAGAATTAGAAAACAAAATTTTCTAAAACTACTGAATTTTGTTTATAGCACGTAGTCGTGTGTTCAAGACGATGCTGCAGGTGGACATGGCAGAAGCAAACAACAATATAATCGATCTCTCTGATTTTCCTGCGGCTGTCATGGTTGGATTTCTGGAATTTATTTACACCGAGAATACAATTATCGCCACGGACTTTTTTGAGTGGCTTCGAATTGCAGATATGTATGAAGTGTATGGGCTGAAGTCACTCGCGGAGACCGAGATTGGCAAGAACATTACCGTGGAAAATGCAGTTTTGATCTACCATACATCTTCTCTGTTTCGAGCTCAAGAACTCAAAGCCACTGTTTCTCTGTTTATTAAAAGGTATTTAAGTAAACAGCTTCAAGTTCTAATTGTTTTAATATGCTGTATTGAGTTGGTAGTTCGCAAACTCGACTGCCTGTCATTCGTTATAAAAATACGCTCATGCTCAACAAGGCTGATTACTTTCTCGAAGTTCCCGTTCTATCCAGTTTCTACTCAAGCGTGAAATCCTTTCAACGGAGGAGCGGGGAACTTTCAATTAATTCACAAGAAAACGTTGGGTGAAAACGCATTGTGTGAATATTGCTTTAATTCTGAGCTTTCATGCGACCTTTCTTCTGCAAATTTCAGAATGATTTCTTTAGACTTTCGTAAAATATCAGGCAACACGAAATTAATTTCACTGCAAACCTCAGTTTTCTTATTCTCCGGCCAAGAACTTTTTCATTGACAATTTAAGAATTTTAAATTACCTAAAATTGCTTGCATAAAATATTTCTTCAGAGGGGTTTTAAATCCAAAAATCTTCATTTCAACTTAGAAATTAGCAAGAATGTTCATCTTCATAGAGGACTGAGGTCTCCAAATATAGTGTTGAATTGTTATGTACTTTTTAATCTGAAGGTCAAAGTCATTGAGCGCCTTCAAATTTGAATGATTATTGATTCCATCTATTTATCAATACAGTTATGGAAATTCAGCTTCTTTTGACGCTCCGGTTTTTGAAGGTTTACACCTATATTACTAATGTGAATGGCAATTATGTGTTACTAATGGATAAAGAATCCAGGAGTTTTCAACAAAAATAAAATAAAATACACGACAAAATACAGGGTGTTTTTTATTGAACGGATCTTTCCCACCAAATTTTACATTACGGACATGTAGCCTCCTCCGTGCCCCTAAATGAAATTTCCGTGAATGATCCGTGCAATAAAAAACACCCTGTATGTTGATATGAAACATTTTTCGACAGTTGTTCGACAGTTGAAAAACAACATTAAAGTTAATGTCATGAAGTTAGTACTTTGAGGTGTATTTTCCCCATTTTTGGAAAGTGTCGTTGCGGATATTAACACTTAAAGTTGACGCAACTTCGTTCACTGACTTCATTCATTCTCCTTTTACTTCTTTCGTATTATTTAGATGGATTAATTCACCACAATTGATTTAAACCTCCCCTTTCAATCTGATCAAAGAAAGAAGTGTCAAGGAGATTCCTCTTCTCTTACCTAATCTGAGCGTTATTTTTATTCATAGGAATTCCAAAGCCATAGCAGCAACCCCAGCCATTGGAGAGTACGCATGGTCGAATCCAGAGCTGATTCAGGAATTATTCCAACTGGTGACTGGTTGAGCGGAATGAGTTTAGAGAAAAGAAGAGTTATATTATCTTAGCGACTTTTTGCACTTTTGTACAAATTCCTTTCAAATACGTATTCAATTAAAGTGGATTATCTAAAAGGCAGATAGAGTAGTGCTTTCAAAAAAACTGAAACAAATAAATCAACCTTTGTTATTCCAAATCAACCCTAATTTGCATTGTTTTGACTTTGCAGAGGTGATTACTTTGGCAATTTAAAAATCGAGTTTTTATGATCGTGTCGCCGTTCGAGCATAACTTCCTAGAATTTGTAACATTTTAATCTTAAATCCAATAACCTTAAAGTAACCCAAGACTGTGTTAAAAGGCTACAACTTTATTGTACTCCTTGAGTGCAATAAACTACAAGATGATAAAATAAAATATAATCCATAATGGGATAGGGAAAGTACACGGAAGTCGTTAAGCCTAATTTTCATTTCTCTAGTATGGGTACTTGGCCAAAAGAAGATTTCAATAGGCCATTTTTTCGAAATTCACTTCAACTGGTCAATACGACTCAAGACTAATCTTACAAGGTCATTCCCTAATTAGTTCAGATTACGAAATTGGGGAAGTTGATTTTATTACAACTGCAGTAAAATGTGCATTATAACCCATATTTTCCGTTAAAACTATAACCACAATTCCAAAAACCAGAATGGAAGAGCTAAATATGTCCTTAGGCCCCTTCTCTTTTATTTCCTAGGTGTCCCTGTTGCTTTCCTTGAAAGGAGAAAGTCTCTTGGTGTGGTTGGGCTTCTCTTTCACTTGTCTTCTGCCGCAGGAGAAAGTTCCGAGAATGTTGTAGAAAGTTAGACTGTATAGCCAGTGCAGTAGAATCGATTTTTTGATCGAATTTCTTACCCATTTCCTCCTCTTGCTCTTCCTCCAGATAT
>JAQIYD010000119.1:0-12324 GCA_034699565.1 Anurida granulata
TAGGAACGGAAATAAATATAAAAGTTTAAATGATGAGTCCCGTGCCGAAACCTTTATTAGATTTCGCAACATACCCTACACCTAAACCGAATTTATTTGTTACTCGATTAACATGTTTTTACAGAAAAGTCCCATAATTATTTCGCCGCCCAGCACAACTCAGACACTAAAATTTGAAAATGTGGCATTACTCAAACCGACTTATATAAGGTTATAGCTCACGATTACTACTACTTGTAACCTTTTTAATTACGTTCTTCAAAACGCTGAAAAACCAAAACAAACTGGGAG
The DNA here is from genome assembly GCA_034699565.1 of Anurida granulata. Classification (NCBI taxonomy): domain Eukaryota; kingdom Metazoa; phylum Arthropoda; class Collembola; order Poduromorpha; family Neanuridae; genus Anurida; species Anurida granulata. Next base: position 292 of record JAQIYD010000119.1, read on the forward strand.
AAAACAAGAACAGCTTCGTCTTTATTTCATGTTTAGAGAATTTGACAGGATTGTAAAGTGATAAACTTCAAAAATTCGTTTAGGGGCAACAAGGAAGATGCTTTGTTTACGATGATCGGAATCGGAATTTAAAAATTCCGTTCATCGATCCTGATTTGAATCTTATAAAATTCCGATTCCGATCATAAATTTTAATTTAAATCATTTAGAATTTGGATTCCATCTTTTCGATCAGATCTTTATTTTCGGTGCGGATTCGAATTCCGATTCCAATATTCGACTAAATTCCGATCATTTTTGAATTCTAATTAAAATCCGATTAAAATTTCCATCCCTGCAAAGACCCCTTATGCTCTTAAACAGCAAACTCTCATACGCGGTTGAAATCAGAAAAAAAACAGATAGTGCCGTGATATTTTTTTCGTTTGTTGAACTAAATTGACCGGGCTCGGAACCGGGCTAACTAAAGTTTTACGTCTGCACAATTTCATATCGGCGCCAGTAGAATACTATAATATTTGGTATCAAACTTTACTAATATACCCCGTTGAGGTGACATACCGGATTTCAATTCGAATTGCTGAGTAAATTGAATTTCAAAGGCGGATTACGAATAATTAAGTTTGAATCACCGGATGCAAAACTTAAAATTTATAATTTCGTGTTTCAGTTTTTGTTCATATCTGGATCAATAAGCTCAAGAGCTATCCCAGGTTTATGGAGCATAAAACAACACAAGTGACTTGCGACAGCCAATTTCAGCATGAAAGCCACATTCTATAAACGTGATGTTTTACGCGACAAACAACAACAATTTGTTTTTCTCTCAGATTTTTGCAAATTGCAAATTATTATGCAGTCTCCCAAGTTTGGCGTTCCTAAGTAATTTACATTAGAATAACAGAATCCCTTCTGTCAGTTGGTTTGAGTGAGATATGAATGAACGCTCTGAAAAATATGAATGAATGAAAATACGAGTAATTTATGTGATTGGTGGAAATCCTAGATTGGTGGATACTTTAATAATGGACTAAAACTGTATAATTATTTCTATAAATACTCAACCTGAATCTCAATTCAAGTATCAGTCTCCTACATCTCTTCAAAAATTCACTAAAATGATTCCCATCACATTTGTGTTTTTGCTTCTGCCCGCCCTTGCTATTTGTCAGAATAGTCGGAGCATCAGTTTCAGAAATGACCAGTCATTCGCTATTTGGGTTAAGACTTTCCCGGATAGCAACCAAATCCCTTTGAGCCTCCAAGGCTCCCAGGCAGTGGCGGGTGGTGGTAGCATTATTTTCCCAATTCCGGATGCTGGTTGGAATGGTACTTTTTGGACGTGTGACACTTCAGCCTGTGATGTCGTCAGGGGAGCCTACCTCGGATTCCAATTTTCTGAATACGCTGGAACTCTTCCCACTTCCTACAATCTTGACCCTTGGACATGGAGCCCAAACTTCTGGACACTAGTTACACCAGCATTGGTATGTTCACGTTTCGAACCATTTTATGACACAATTTTCTTGTACGGTTTTGCATGACGACAACTATGTTTTTTGCAGAATGGTGTGGCTGCTGGTGCCAGCCTCAGTAACGGTTATGTGGACGCTTACCAACAAGGGTCAACTGACAGCACGCACAACTTCATCGTAGGATGGGTCAAGAAATGAAGGACTGGAAAAGGACATCATCAACGAATGAATCAATCAAATCAATTTACAAAAATGTTCATAAGCTCTTATAATTCGCCTCTTATGAATAAAATATGAGTCACAATACGGTAAACTTAGGGATGTATTTTTGGTGTCGGTGTCTTTTCAAAACGTGACCTGTGCCATTCGATAGACCACACCCCTAGTAACTTTTTTGACATTGCTGAAAAAACTGCAAAATGAGGTTTTGAATGGGCTACGAACAAATATGAACGACTTTAAATTGTGGTTTATTTAAATTCAGGACGAGGGTTAAGTTAATGCAAGTCAGGCCACTCCGGAAATAAGTTTAACCTCGTATTCTTTATCATCAACTGACTCGTGGTTAATCGATTGTTGTTCCAAATCCTTTTCAACTTCCATTCCGTTGTATTCAAATCTGCTGAAAATTGGTTCGGGAATCCAATACAATTACAACAAAAAATAATCCGGTTATTCACAGAGTAATAATTGCTCAGCTTCTGGTTAGTTAGGTGATTCTTTTCTACCTCATTCCTTAACATTTGTTCGACTTTAGCCTTGTGGTTTCCACTGGTTACATTAGATTTTAGATGGGCCTCTTCGATTCCCACAGGATGCAAATAAGAAAATATGAATATAATAAAAAATAATAAATCTATAAATCTATTATTATCCAATAATAGAAATGCTCTAAACCGACCATTACCTTTTACTGTAATTATGATTTAAATGGAATTAAATCAAAAACCGTAAATCTTCCAATACAAGGACCCGCCCGTATTTAAATTTTGGTTTTTAGACCCCGCTTCAATCGGAGTCCGAACTTCCAATAGCGATAAAGTTTTGTTCTTTTGGGCACTTTTTGCCAATATTAAATTAACGAATACTGTAATCGATAGGTTTAGTATTCGAAACTCAAGCTGAAATACCGTAAATTTTTGAACAACTCCCCAGGGAGTTATTTAATTTTGCCACCTCGAAGTCCCGGGAGATAATTAAGACCGGGAGTTAATTTTTACGTGGTCGAAATTTATTCAAATTATTTAATTCATCCATCCATTGTGACTACTCCGAACGACAATACCTCGGGTCTCCTTTAACTTTGAGACTTCGCTCACCACTTTCTTAAATACAACGTGTGGTTGTAACTTTGTTCTGTCTCCTTTGGCTGGGGTTTCTAGTTTCCTGTCGATTTCAGCTGCACAATCTTATATCCGGTAGGGGTATTGCTCAGCATGTCCAACCAAAGACTTGTCTCGTCCATTGCAATTATTTGTGGAGGTAGAATTCTCTTTGTGCGAATTGTGTTGGAGATAAACATCACCAATGAAACAATTTTTGTGTGAAGTTGGTATGGATGTTTCTGGGCCACCTTCTCAGAGATAAATCTTTTCTTTTGAGAAAACTATCGAGCTATCGAGCTTTAAATTCAATTCAAAAGTAAAGTAAAGGTTTCAACTGAAAAAAAAACAAATTCTGAAATGAGTAGAGGATATAAGAATAAATTCCAGCCATCTCGATTAAGGAAAACTAGTTTGAACTGGAAAACAGCATTTTTGACTCGGGAGTTATTTGAGACCGGGAGTTATTCACTCCCGGGGCTCCGGAGACCCGGGAGTTAATCGAAACCGGGAGTTAATTGAGACAGGGAGTTGTTCAAAGATTTACAAGTTTTGTTTACAGTTCGCTACTCAATTTCCACCATTCTGCTCAGTTTCAAGGCAAAATTCCAATTCAAATCAATGTCAATTGAACTGTAGTTAGGTTTTAAACTTGAATTGTTTTGCCCTTGTAGAACAAAATTGAGCAGAGTGTCACCGTTTCATGAAATGAGGTTTCGTTAACTATAAATTTAACAACAGAATTTCTTTGTCATAATTTGTACTGTTTGTGTTTTCTATAGAGGCTGACGCCAAAAATTTGTTCGATATTCAGACTTTAAATTATAGAAAAGGTATGAGCTAATATTCATGTGACCTGATTTATGCGACCTAACTACATGTGACCAGTGATTGTGTGACCTAATTGTATGTAATACAATATTTTGTGATCTAATGTTAACGTGACCTAAATGATGTGACCTAATTGGTTTGGATCTAATGATCATAATGGATCGCTTCGGATCCATTGTTTTTTAAAGGTAAAGATCATGTTTATTTTCGATTAAATCGTTATGTTGATAGTTTGAACCAATTAGATCCCACATAAGTGGTCAAAGCTACATTGGTTATAACAGTTAAAGTCGTATTGTTATCTGTCTTATCAGATTAACTTAAAACTTTAAATTGAAAATTAAGCTGGATAATTAGTTTACAAATTCAGTTCCTTAAGTCTATCGGTAAGCGTTTTGCTGTCAATTTATTTTTAGAACAGTGATTCTTTCAACCTTTTTGAAATTATAATACGAACTAATATTGGTTTAGTTGTATATCTAGCCTGTTTCACAAAGTAATTGCTTTGAAGTGGAATGCTCTAAGCTTCCTTAAAATTTTGTAAATTTAATAACTTCCACATCCTGTAACTAGAAAAAGGTAGGGAGCTCTGAATTATTCGAATGTTCTCCACTGCGGTTGCTCAACTGTACAAAAATGAAGCTTATCCAGCATATGGCTTTTCCAAAGATGAGACTTTTATTTTTTGAGAATAATTTAAAGAACAAGGACGTCTGGCTCCAATACCTCAAATGCCCCCAATGTACTTCGTCTTGACGACTAAAACTTTGTCCATCCTAAGCTGGTCTCTACGTATTTCTCATCGTCTCGGATCAACGCAATTTCTTCTGAACCCTTCTTCTCGATTGCTTTCCTCAAACTCGTCAGTTCCAGCCAGAATTTATTCTGTGCTCAACAGGCTCCTCTCCCTAATTTACTTATTCATTTCATTTTACTTGACAAGCGTTGCATTGATTCTTCAAAACATCTCAGCCTCTTTGCGGATCACTTTACTCTTGATCTGCATTTTCCTATTGTTAAATCTAGCAATTGATTACGCTTTCTGGATACATGGACGGGATATTCAAGATCATTTCAACGGATCCGTTCTTTTCTTTGACCAAATCAATCGTAACTCCAAAAGTTCAATCAAAAATTGGCTGGAATGAATTCAGAAGTTTGTAAATCTACTTTACAGAGAAGTACTCCATGCAAAAAGGGGAATGGGAGAAAGAAGTCAGATTTGAAAAAATTCTTCAGAAATCGGTGATTGTGATCACCTTTCTAGCTGGCTTGGTACTTGCGGCAGTTACTGTTTTAATACCAATCTTATGTTCGACGTCCGTCTGGAGAATTTACGTCAAATGCATCCAGATCCCTCATGAATACTGGACAGGAAAAGCCACGGCAGAGGCGTCACTTTGGATCCTCGTTCTTGGATGCGTTCCATTACTTCTCTTACATTGGTTCGAATTAACGGGAACTTTAAGTCGGGCGTTGGTTGGATGGAACTTATTCATTACCATTCGTTTCTTCGCCAGCCGACTACTCGATAGGATGAGGTAATATTTTGATGCACATACTATCGAGTTCAACGAATCCAACGGAAATATATTCCCTTCAGATCCGATGAGGTTGTTTTTTGGAACTCAATTAGGAATCCATCCAATGGAATACAAGTCTACATTCCTCTCCAAGTTTTCTTGACCTTGATCTCGCCCTATGTAAGTGGGATATTATTGCCCGCCTTGGCAACCACTGGGCTTTTATACACATCTCTAGCCTTATACTTTGCTTGTGGCTCTCGCGGTCCAATTCTTGAACGATTCCTCTGCGCAGTATATTCTGCCACCTTTCTATTACTCACATCCTGCATCCTTTACATTTGCGGTTTCATTAAAGAGTTGAGTCTGGGAATAATGGAGAGCCACAGCCTCTATTTCATAAAAACAACGCCATGCCGGAGGTGGGATGGGTGTCCGACCACAATGATGGCCTACTACTGGTTTATGCGCGTCAAGAGTCTCACTCCAATTCGAATCCGTGTGGGAACAACGTACTACCTGGATAAATTCAGCGTCCTTGAATTCTGGCTCAACGTGATGGACAAAACAATTCTACTTCTCGCTACCTTTCCACTTCATTAACTCTGTAGGGTCAGACCGGGTAATTTGTGTCCACTTCCAGGTTCGAAAAAAAAAGAACCTAAATTAGACGGAAGTAACTTTTTTTTCGCAAATGTAAGTATATTATGTTTATTGCACATACATTCAACAATGGCACGGCGCATCAATTTGATCAAAAATTGTTACTGTTTAATTGTATTGGATTAATTTGTGGTGAAAAACGAGTGTCCACAAATTTGCCGCCGTTTCGGGTAAATTGTGGCCAGTCGAGAGCAATGTGTGGACGGCTGATAAAAGGTTTCAGAAAATCAAAATAAGCATCTTTTCTCGTACTTTCTCTTCGGAACATTCGGTTTTGCCTTCGTTTGTTTAATTGATTTCTTGTTTATTTTGAGCAACGCCTTCTGATCACAGATATTTGAACAACAAACCACTTCCACTTTACCGAGGCCAAATTCCCATTTGGTTTTGATAAATGTGGCTTGTGTTTGTTCCTCGGCTAACGGGAGAACATGTTTCCGACCTCTGACTGCAGGTTCTGCAAGATAAGTTGATGCTCTTCCATTCCACCCATTAACTTGTAATTGTAAAGTTGACTTTGGTATGCTGTGCTCCTTCGCAGCCTTTCTAAATGACAACTGACCATTTTTAATCGGCTCAATCGCATCCCTCAGTTGAACTTATCCACCGCATTCTTGCCTATGTATTTCTTGGCCGTCTGAAAACGTTTTAAAACAGGGATAAATCAGTTGTAATTGTGTCCTTAAATTAGCCTCCTACAATGGCCACAATTTCCCCTCAATTGCAAAATTTTGGAGGGTAATTTGTGGACGGGTTTAAATTAATCCTAAAGTGAAATTTTCGCTTCAGGAAAGATAATAATCAAAACTAGACTTGTTTGTAGACATAATAAACTAATTTTGGTAAAATTACCTGTGACAAGCTGTTAAAGATCCAAATTCAAAGATGCAAGTTGGGAATTCAACGACAGAGTTCCAAAAACAACAATCAGTGGAAGCCGGTTTTTGTTGTGAAATAACATTTGATTCGATTCAATTTTCGCACAAAACAAGTCCAGACCCGTGTCACTCAATTAACCCTTTTTAAAATTTACAAAAAAATCTGGTGTTCTTGTCACAAAATCGATTTTTCAAAACTCAAGGTGGCCACAAATTAGCCGGTCTGACACTATATTTGGATATATAGATTCATACTAGACAAAAGTTATCGTAAACTATTACGGGGAATATCGCTCTAGCGTAATAAATCTAATGGGTTAAGTACCTTGCCTTACGACTTCTATGCATAAAACTTTTCTTTGCTCATGTATTCCCTCCATTTATGCATTACATTTTTAAAAATAAAATGATCCACAGATATTATTCTCCAAAGCACTTTCCCAGGTGAAAGGAGACCATCGTCGCGCCAGAAGACCATGGTGGGTGTAGTGGATGATGGCGAGACGTTGAGTGGACTTTTCACGCAACTAAACCACTGCTGCCTTTCTCAATCACATGAAGTTTCGTCTCAAAAGTATAGACTCATTTCCTGTTACATATGAATTTAAAGTTGGGAATTTGCTATGTGGCTTGGAAAAGTGCAAGACTAGAAACGTATCAAGTTTTGCACTCACAACACAATGGATTGCTTCTCTTTGAGCGGATGAGTTTGGGGTTTTATTCCTTCTTCTCCTTGATTTCAATAACTTCGGACGTGAGTTTATGGGTCTTGTCGTCAATTTTCTCCATTCAGCTCTGTCTTACCGGAACATTGGACTCGAAGCTCTACGATGAATCCCATGTGTGTCACACGTGTCAAATCAAATCGTGTAGGTTGGTTTGCTATCTTGAATCACTGGTTTTTGTCATTGACGTTGGTCCAGTAAACTAACTGCATTAATTTTTTGTTCAGATCATACCATAGACTAGCAAAGGTACAATCCAGATAAGAATCGCGATTATGGTTAAAAATTCACAGTTTCATCTCAAACTACTTACAATTATTCTGAAATTGGTAATTCTTTAACCGGCCCATTCCCTTAAATAAAAGTAGATCCAAGATTTCCGTTGACGATTAGTCAACGTTAGGTTTTTGAGGAAGCTGGTTGGACCTTGGTTTCCGATGGTTTCATTAGTTTTCGTGTTAGTGGGAACAGGATATATGTTTAGATGACGCGACTTTTCATCGTCAAAATATGGATATATATATGCCAAAAAATCATCCAGGGACGCCATGTTTAAATTCAACTCTTAAAATCCTTGTTCAATCGCTTCGAAACAATCTGGACCGAGCTGTCCTGGAATATTGGAAATTTGACCTTGACCTAGTTTATAATACCTAATAAAAGTACCCGATTGAGGATTAATTGTCATTCGGGGTCTTGACCATGAATTTTGGTCAGGGAACAGGAAAGAAAGGGAACGCTACCTCCCATAAGAGATGAAAAAGAGGGGAAATTGGGGTCTGGGAGGAGGATGGATTTCCCGCTGGTCCATTCTCCGTGCCCTCTAATGCAAATCTAAATGTCAATAACTTTTGGACCCGTGGACCGATTTTCAATTTTAAAAAAGCAAATCATTCTACAGGTCAAGGGCTTCAAAAAAGTACGCGAGAGACCATATCAAGCTTTATAATCAGCGGCGATAAATGGGAATTCATTAAATCACTTTTGCCTAATGACGAAAACTCAAGGGAAAATTGAATGTCTCCTAGGAAACAAATTTGAAAAGCTGGAAATGGTCTCTCGTGGACTTTTTTGAAGCCCTTGACCTGTACAATGATTTGCTTTTTTTAAAATTGAAAATCGGTCCACGGATCCAAAAGTTATTGACCTTTAGATTTGCATTAGAGGGTACGGAGAATGGACCAGCGGGAAATCCATCCTCCCCCACACCCAAATTTCCGACACTTCCACCTTTTTCCAATCGTGTAGGTAGAGATGTAGCGTAACCCTTTCCTTCCTGTTCGCTTAATTCTGGTATAATCAAATGTGTCAAAATCCAATTTTAATTTGTGGCAAGGATATACGAACAAGTTTAACATTTTTCAAAAAAGATTCAATGGGCATCTATAATTGAAGCAAAAACTTATAAAAGGTAGAGGAAAATTAAAAAAAAAATTTATATAAGGAGACAACCATCGGAGAAAATAATGATTTTCCGCATTTAGACGAAGGAGAAAGCATTCAATATTTCCATGATTGCAGAGCGAAAGTAAACACGTCGAGAGAATTTTGTGACTTTCCGATAAAACCGTTGATTTTAATTGCAAAAAAAACAATGTCAATAAAAAGGGAACATAATAGCATAGAAGGAATTCAGTGAAAACTGCAAACTTTTAGCACAGTGCTTGGACTTTTAAGACGTCGCTTGAATCTTCCCAGATGTTTGAGTGTACCAATGAATATCACAAATTAGCTTATCGATTGATACCTCTGTTGTTTTTGTCGTTGTTGTAGGCATGAGTCATAAGTTGGATTTTATGGTTGTGTGAGTATTTTTTTAGTTTTTAAAATTGTTTACAAAAAATCATTTTGCTGAGCAGGAAAAGAAACTCCGGATCCCGCGGTGCGGTGAGGCGTTTACACAAATGCGAGTTGAGAAAACACTATGGATTGTCAGCATTGTCTGCTTAGTCTGCATTGATAAACAACTGAAGAAGACTGTGTACTTGTATTCCGAAACTTGTACTTGTTCTTCACAAAAATGCAAGATATTGTACAAAGTTGGTCCGCTGATCGGGACCCTACCACAAAACATTTCCTTCATTTTAGTCCCATGCCCTCAATGAACTTCCAAATTAACACTGATGCGTTTGAATGGGATAGTACAAAGTAAGGAACCTCACATACATTCCAAGCGCAGTGTCTAAGCCCGTGTAAGCGCAAGGAGCGCCTTTGGATTGTTCAATACGACCCACTACTAGAAGCCAAAACTTTCCCACACTGAGCAAAAAAGGAAGAGAGGACGCCCGGGGAAAGCCATGAAGGCGCTCCTTGTTATTTAATTACTAACTGTAGATATATTAAAAAATTTTAATTAAGATTTTGTTCGGCTTTTGAATTTAAAAACCATTTTTAAAAACGAAATATTCGACTATTTCAGGTTCGGCGATTTCAAATTAAAAGATTCGGCTTTTTTATTTAATCGTTCGGGTCATTAAAAATATTCCATTCCGAAAGCACATCTTCAAAATTTATAAATCCAAAATTCTCCTTTACCAATTTAATTTGTCCGAATACGACTAAAACTTGTAAATGCGTGAAACGTGGGGTCATTGTTGTGTAGAACTTTAATATCTACTCAGTTAATGATGAGATTAGAAAATGATGGCGAAATGTTAAAACTTCAGTTGTAACTTTGCTTGGAATTCCTATTTGTTTGTCAATAAATAGAGAGCTTTTATTAGTCAAAACACCAAGTTGTTAACCTTATTTTTAAATGTATAGTTTTACCAATTTAGCTCCACTTTAGTCTCGCGAGCGGACCGAGCGCAAAAGCTAGTAACAATTATTTGTTGACAAATTTTCCGAGGCTATCGAAGCCTGACCCAACAAGCAAATTGCCATAAGGATATTTTCAAAAAAAAAAAAAACTTTTGGAATTTTTTGTGCCCATGAGGCTGATTGCACCGATGCCAATGCCTTCAAAGTACTTATATCCAGTTATCCTCTCACCGGTTCTCACGTGACGATGGTTCAGATCCTCGAGTGCCTTGTTGTAACGTAATATGAAAAGAATGTATTTACTGTTTCAAAGTAACACAGAGAAACTTTTTTCTTAAAGTGCATTATGCTAATCGTATTGGTCAAAACTGTATTTCATTTTTACGAATTGATTACAGTGCTCACTTGAAGAGTATTGAAATGTTTTTTAGAGTTTTCATCAATAAACTTTGGAAGCTTTTGAAACGCGGTCGGTATTATCTTCGCCTCGGTGTTGGGTGACTAATTTCTGTTAAAAATGAAAACCGATTTGATTTTATCCACTTGAAATATTCAGAAATCAGTGACGATGCACATAAATACCCTGAAATGAATCTGGAGTCACCTTCAACTTTTGTTTTTTCCCGTCCTTCTCCTTGGTTTCCTACCCAATCACATGTATTAAAATAGGTATTTGTTTTTTGCGGACTTATGTTATACATCTGTTATTTATTTTAGAAATGAAACATTGACGTAGAAAGTCACAAGACGTTTCCCTGCACGGAAGACCAAAGATTAACTGAAAATGTGTGTGCGGCCAACATTGGTTTTAGTAAGAATTAAACGGAGGATTTGATTGGATAAGCTGAGCGTTGAGTTCATGAACTCTTTTCAGAGCTCAAGGAATCCTGTCTGGCACATTTTTACGGGGACGGACTGGAACACGACCGGCGTGGAAAGGAATTTTAAAATGAAAAATGCTCACGAAACATTTGAATTATTTCATAGCTAACAATTCTGATGTTACACAGCCAGGTTCTCCTCGCCTCGTCGATTCTACCAACATTGTATCAACATTTAAATTTTGACAGTTTTTTTGCTGATAGAATTAGGAAACGCCAAAAAAGTTCCACGATTCCTCTGGTGCATTCTGTTCGCTTTCACTGTTGCAAAGAAAAGTCGAAAATGCTTAACCCGAGAGTTGGTTTTTGTATACCTTGGAGTGAAAAGGAAGCATTCTTGAACCCCGAAATCACAATTTTGCACCTCAAAATTCTTAAAAACTTGAAACAAGAAATCGCTTTTTCTTTTAATTTTTCATTAAAACGAACTAGCTTATTGTCTCTAGCTGAGAATCTATGAAGTTCTTTGATAGTGATCATTCCATATAGAGAAATTATTTTTGACTCCGTTCAAAATGAATGAAAACATTTTAGCACCTTTGGAAAGTTCAAACGCTCCAACTAAATTACCGTCCACTACGATGAATTCCTACACCTTCGACGAATTAATCTAGGTCGTCCTCTTGTTCATTATTGGATTTGGGTGGAAGCACTCAGTTTAAGTTTCTAATTCCATCAATCAACTTTGGAACAATTCAAAACGTGATAATTTTAGGCCAAATTCCAACTTTCCAAGAATTGTTCGAATGGAGTTTCAGAATTGATTTCTAAATTCTGTTGTTCGAACGTAAAGTTTCGAGGAGCAAAATTACAAATGATGAATGGTTTAACCCAAATTTTTGGAATCCTTCTCGCAATTGCTCTGCTCTTCGAACCCGTTGAACTTAACCGAAAACATCGGAAATGCAAAAAGAAGCAGCCGGTTATCCCGGATTCCAACGCGGACACGGTATGATTTGACGGTAGAATTAATAT
>JAQIYD010000120.1:0-12319 GCA_034699565.1 Anurida granulata
TGACTCCATTTCCTCTTTCTAAACCGCTACTTAAAATGCAATTAATAATTTCTTTTTTTGAATTACGGTAAATTTTTACCTTCACCACTTTATTTGGTGTTGAAGTAGCTTACTTTCCGTCATCTGATATTTGCTTTGTATCTTTTCTTCTGCAAAATTGTAATGCAAGAGAAAGATTCAAATGGATTTACCCGCTTGAGATGACCGAATAAGAGAGACAACTTCATGATGAAGTCAAATGTATTCACTAATCAAATTCATTTTACGAAGCTGACTTCCCAAAATACTTGTTCATCAATTCATAAAGTATTCCAGTGAGCGAAAAATGTAGCAAAATTTTCAGCATCTTTGAGCTTACACGATGTTCTTTTTTTATTAAAGTTCATTTCTACACTTAAAACAAAGAATAAAGATTAAATCTGAGAATAATAAGAGAACTTCTAATGTTCTTCTTGTGGCAAGCGTGGAGTTCATAGAACCTAGATCGCTTATCAAGGAATGTATTCCATATGTTTCCAAATTTTTGGAAAAGGAAAATTAATCGTACCAAGGTGCGGCACCTCCCGCGGCGGAGGAAGCGTCACCGCATTCCGCGACAAACGAAAAGGTACGCAGTCTTATTTCCTGCAAATTCAACATACAAATTGGTTAATTTCAGTAATTCTCATTGGAGTTGGTTTGCGAAGGCGCGCTTTTCTAAGGGATAAACATGGCTGCTGCAATAAATCAGCTTATCCCAAATTTTTCCGCGCTTAAATATTAACATAGGGTTCAATAAAATGCTGCTTAACATTCTTTTCTGATTGTCCGTTGGCCGAAGTCGCCATATTTCTATAAAGTCACAGACAATAGACACAAATAATTTTGCTGAAACTATTTGCGGAATTGAATAAGTTTTTTGTTGTTAAAGAGTTCCTGTTCTGTAGCACACCCTTTTTGAATGATATATCCTTTATTGTTGGTTTCTTCAAACGGGAATGGGAGGAGTATAATGTTATGTTTAAAATATTCGTCGAAGAAGGGCTGATAGGGACTAAATAGTTGAGCGACGTAGCTGTAGTGCATGATTTATTGATGCTAGGGACGCTCGAAAAATTGCGATTGGTAGATTAATTTTTTATTGTGAGTTGATGGATTGAGAGAATTTGAATGCGATTTCAGTAATTGTTCGGATGCTACAAAATAATTGGATCAGAATAATTGTGGTTTTCATCATATTACTTGGTTTGGTTCTTTAGCACTTGTGCAGATTGCTTTAAGATTTAAAAGCTCGTCTGCCTTGTTATCGAAGGAAAAATTAACAACATAGCTCAGAATTTGATTTGAGAGCAAAATATGTCACAAAATTTTTTTAATGAATTATGGTAGGATGTCAATGCACTATTAGTCGACCATTAGTGGATGCATTCATCTTCGGTGACAAATGTGATGCAAACTGTGACTCAATCATGGAGCAAATGTGGAAATTCTTCTCTGTTGTCAACAATGTATTACCACTGATGATAAGCCCACCTAACCAATTAGCTGAGGGTGATAATGCCTGTAAGGCCTAGTGGCTAGACTTCATTTAAACTTTTACTGTACAAACCCCGAAAAAAGACTCGAGCGAATGTGTTGATTCAGAAATTGACTTCCCCTACTACTTTCCACGCCATTCCATATAGTGATGACAGAATTTGTTGATCAATATTAATCACTGCGTCGTAGATTACAGAATCCCAGTGGGCCTTCAAAGAAGAACTACAATTGATGCGGCAGCGACATGCCCAAATCTGAATCGAAGTTATACTTAGAGAATATTAACTAAGCACAAGACTGGTGAGAAATTACAACCTCCAAAACGGAAAAATTGAGTAAAGTTTGAGAATTGATCGGGAGCAGACGATTATAAAGTGCTCCCAAAAGAAAATAGAGGCACAGTGCCTAAGCCTACCCCACTGTTCCCATTTACACCAGACAAGAGAAGAGGAGCATCAAGCCCTTTGAAGAAGGGAAATGAGAAAGCTCCTAAACAATCTTCTGATATCCTGTAGAGAATCGAGCAAAGGCTAGACAGAATCGAAGTCAAGTTTAATGACTGGGAGCCAGTAATTGAGAAGCTAGTGGAAATCGGAGTGGTCATTTCGTGCAGAAAGTTGATCACATTGAATGGGAGCTCGAAAACTAGCAACGAGAACGAATTGCGAATAACATCATCGTCACAAATGTAAGAGATGCTCAGAACGAGACTCCCGCCTGTTCCAACCTGTTGAAGGGCGGTAAAATTGACTTTAGCATTGTCCAAAGATTTGGCCCAAAGAAAGAGACCGGTAGGTCCATTCACGTGAAGGCGTTCTGAGAAAAAGACAAATTCAAAATGTTCAACGCGATGAAGAATTTGGCAAGGCTTTATCCCACATTTTCATTAATGTTAACTGCCCTTACTGCGTTCGTTCGATACGGGAATACGAAAAACAAGGTGAGTCATCTTTTGTTATTTGTTATAATTTGTTAGTTTTTGTTAATTTAATTTTGGACTGTTAGTTTTTTATTCGCATTAAGGTGTCCATGTTTGGAATGTAGACGCAATTTGGATCACAACCTGCCTGAGCCTCCACCCGAATATCTTTGGTTTGGTGAGGGCAAATTGCCATACGTTCAAGGCGAATGAATTCCCATTTTTATACCTTTGTAGTGCGTTTTTCATCAGTCTTATCGTTAGTCTACAACTATGATACATTGTCTAATTTTTGTCTTGTTTGTTTTGATTTCAGTTTATACATGCTACTGCGTCGTGTGGCGATGGATGAGCAATCATGGGAAGCAATGGCAAAAGATTGTAATGGACGGACGAAAAAGAACTGGAACAGAAAATCAACGGGGAGTTACTGGCATTACAAGGACTATCACCTACGGATTCGACCAAGGTCACGCGCGGAACCAAAAGCTGCTAACCCATATGGTGATGACAGAATTTGTTGATCAATATTAATTACTGCGTCGCAGATTACACTGCAGTCTCACTGTGCCTTCATAGAAGAACTACGATGGATGCGGCAGCGACATGCCTTAATCTGAATTCACAAAATATTTACTAAGCACAAGACTGGTGAGAAATTACAAACTCCAAAACGGAAAAAATTTCGATTGGGAAAAATAACGGAGCAGATTCAGGAACGTGAGAAAGACTGAATTCGGAAAATTATTAATGATCGCGTTCCCTAAACTATAAATACAAACAAATTAATCGGAGAGCAATGCTTCTGCAGAGGCAGAAGAATCTCTTGCGACAAAGATATCCACAGAAGTACAAAGCAGCCATGGAAAAACCAGCAGCCGAGCGGCCGGATCTTGAGTAGATTGACGAGACATAAGCGTATGAAGACAATCAGTAATATAATTGGTACGATAAATTTAATTTATAATTTTAATCATATGGATAGACACCCATCCTAGACCAACTTTAGCTAATTTCAAAACCGCAAAAGATTACACTTACCAATTCGAGAAATCTGCCACATATCGTCCCTCCAGCACGTAAATATTGAATATTAAATATAACCCTCATTTTTCACCCCAAAAAATAAAGCCACTGAAGACTACCATGACATTGTAAACGGAGAATATTTTCGAGCGTACGTTGAAGAATTAAGTATGATTCGAACAAGATGAATCTCCACCAGATTTTATTCATTACCAGTTGTCCGATTAGTAGGGACCTAAAGCAGATGGGGACATGTGACATATATCCATGTTGTGAGTTGTACTTTACAATAATTGATTTTGTTGACTACAAAAACTATTTTTGGACTTGAGAAACGTATGAGTTGTTTCATAGACAGACGACAGGGTAGAAGTTCCTGAAGCTATGTATGATGATGATGATGGAGATTCAACACTTTCACGAAAGAGTTATTTCCTCCACTACAACCAATACGGATTCTGTAAATACAAGTGCGATTGGATACCTCCAAACCCACTCACAACTCCCATAAGGTTTCCCTTTAACATGTATTGAATTCTATTTTAAAGAAAAAAAGTTTTTCAATATTACCTCTAGAGCAGGAGAGTGTGCGACAGTGAATGAATAGCCGCAATGATCTTTAGTAGGTTGTCACGATATCAAGTAAAGCCCACTACTTACCACTACTGAATGCTTAAGTTAGATTATCTAACCCAATCGCAGACTTTCATGGATATCTGGTTACGACTAATAAAATTCTTTGGATTTGGCTTTTGAGATTCGGTAGTGGCGGATGAAAAAGTAAATTCATGGAAACAACAGTTAAGAGAGATAATTGAGGCATACATGTTTGATTTGTTGAATTTACTTGAGCAATTGAATCCAATAATGTCCGAAGCACGTAAAGTTTGGTACTTAACAAAAAATCTTAGGCCAAATGTTTTAAAAGAACCTAACCTAACCTAAGGGGCGATAAGTTCAAAAGATATGTTGCAGACAAACCATGCAATAGACACATCTACAAAAATCAAACATGTCTCCTGTCAGCAGAAAACATTGTCTGTCCCCATTTAAATTAAGCAATAACGACTATGTTTAAGCCATATTATTGTGGCCGTAAAATAGGTTAATTAGACTGATTGTTACTACAGATCGCCAGAAAGTCGCATTAACAACAGCAGGGGACTACGTCCCTATTAACACAGAATTGCAGAAACTTATGGAAACAGCAATACAAATGGTAGAAAATGCAACTCTATTTGAAGTTCAGTAAACTTAAATGAGTATAAAAATAATGAACTATAATCAACAGATATTAGTCAAACAAAAAGTATAGCAAAATTGATTAAAAAAATCTTTAAAAATTAATAAACATGTTAGTCGACTATAATGTCTAGAGAAACATTAATTGAGACTGCAAAAACGAAAAAGAAAAAATGAGGTAAGAAGTATAGAAAACATACTAATAGGATTAACCTTTAGAATGTGTAAAAGGAAAGGAGGCGGCGGGTAAATCGGTCTTAGTGGGGGACGAGTGTGAGGCGTCTGCAGAGCAGAGACCAAGCCTCGCCGTCACTCCCGAACACGGATGTAAGCACAAAACCTTGGCAAGAGGTTATGAGAGTAAAGCGAGCACCAAGAGTGGGGAGAGGCGGAAGAAGACAGAAGGGCGTAGTGACCCTGATATGAGAGTGAGAAGACATAGATCTCTTTCCTTAATTGGGGAGAGCCTCAAAAGTGGAAGATTTGACCGAGTTTCATCCGTATCTTTCCAGGGACTTCCAGCGCAATAAACTATCTTATCACCTTGGTGGGAATCTCAGTGAGTGATTTAGTTTTTTCGATACCAAAACATACTGGTTGGGAGTCAGACCCGCCAGGGAGTAGTGGTAGGATATTCACCCTTGTGAAGGTTCAGTACGTGCGTTCTAGATACTTAAGATTACCTCGCGATGACCTTCGGACGAGGAGTGAAGAGGAGTGATTGTGGGAGTGGTACCGTTCAGGAGATCTACCCCACCCCAGAATACCCTCCTCACTGTAACTGCCGCAATTTCTCGGTAGAGGTTTCCGCAGAAATGTTTAGTGGAGAAAGCAATCTCTCCTGCATCGATCATTCTGATAGAAAAGTATTGAAATCATAGGGATAAATGAACATTGAAATCTCTGAAGAACTCCTACTCCAACTCTCTGACGACACAATCATAAAAGAATGTTAGAAAGCATTTTATTGAAATTTATTTTATATTCGCGTGTGGAAAAATCCGAAAAGAATCTTATTCAAGGCCGCACCTCCTGTTTATCCCTAACCTAAGTAAGCGTGCCTGCTCCAGGCGAGTCCAATGAGAATTACTGAAATTAACCAATTTTTATGTTGAATTTGCAGGAAATATGATGCGCACTTTTTACTTGTCGAACAATACGGCCGCCGTTAGTGGGAATTGCCGCACCTTCGGGGTGCGGTCCCACTCTAGAACATGTTGGTTTGTAAATATGGTAAATAAGGGCGAATCTTGTAAGTGTAAGTTATCATTCAAGTTGAGATTATCTTTAAAAGAGTTTTTGGAGAATTTCGACGAATTGGATTATTCAGTTTTGTGAATATAAGAAATCAAAATAAATTAATCATTGGAGCGAGTGAAAAATAGCTGTTTAACATAATTACAAAAATATGCACGCTCCTGCTTTATTTCGTTTCCGTTTCTCATTTCACGTTTTGTATCCGTTTTGGTTTCGAAATGGGAAACGGAACGAACGGATTCATTAAGAAGCACAGATGGAGAATTTCGGAGTTTCAGGGGGTGAACAGAGCATATTTTCAAACGTAATCAAACTGAAAGTTTTGAAAACTAACAATTAACTACACCTTAACAAATCATTCCAAAATTACAATCAGCAATTATTGAACTCACCTTCTAAATTAAATGGAATGTTTTAATGACTAGAAATGTAACTTCAATCAAAAGTAATTCATTTCTGGGGGCGATAATATAATTCCTTAATATCCAGTAACGTTGACGTGAATTCATTTGCGATTTTTGAATTGTGTTCATATTCCAAAGTAAAAATAAATTGGTTTCTCAGTCACCATTTTCTTCCAAAATTTGTTTTACTCCAGTCACTGCTTCCTCTCCACACGCTTTCGTAGCAGTACAAATTAGAACCAAACCGAGTTTAAAATCAGTAGTGATCTGTACCACCAACAAAATAATATATAAGATAAAAAATATGAATGCTAATTTTGTTTTTAAGTTGACTACTTACTCGTTTTCCTACTGGATTATTTGGAATCTTCAAATCCTCTCGAATGCTTCGGTGTTTCTGGTTGTACAGTGTCAAATACCTGTTCACAGTACGCTCCTCTATAATGTTAGGTCCGATTCACTAATGACGTCACGGTTGTAGGCGGGGGTGGGGTTGGTAAATCCGTGATCAAAAATGCCACTGGGGGGAAGGGGGCTCAAGAAGACGACATAACGTAAAACTTAGTTCCGTTTTACGAAAAACTGCCAGTTTCTGGTGTGGAAAAAGGAAATTGAAATTGGAATACTCTCCAGGTGGCAAATTATATTATACTTAGGTTTTCATCTAGTTACAAACATTTGCAATGACGGGTAAAAGCAAATTATTTTAGTGAAATAAAGATGTTTAATTCGATCCCATGCTAAGAAAGGCTTGTTTGGAAAGGCAATAAGTACAAATCTATTCGGAAGAATATCGGAAGTGACGTTCAATAGGAATTCGGACAACCTGAACAACTTGGTAGGCCCTGCTTCTTCTAAGGAACTGAAGACAAATATTATCGTTCAAAAGAAAATGAGGTTGAAATTTAAATCTAATTTGATTTATTTTGAACTACAATAACGGAGTGATTATCCTGCATGTGGTCCACTTTTCAGCTCGGAAGAAATTTAGATCCTAGCTTTAGAAAACAGCGATTACCTGCGCTTTTTAAAGGAAATATCGAAATCTCTAATTTTTTGAAAAAGTGACGTCATCGGAGAGAGGAGGTGCGACTAAAAATATGACGGGTAAAAAACTTTGCAAAAACCAAGGCGTCATTAGTGAATCGGCCCTTAGCCATCTTAATAATCTTAATTAATAGTGAATTCATATAATTGTTATAATAAAAGGAACTTTACCCATCATCCGAAATTTCCATCAACTCGTAGTCTTCCTCTACAACGACTGGTACCTCGAAGCTTAAGGCTGGAGCACAGACGTCTTCAATTTTAACATTTCTGATGACATCTATCCCAGTGATATGTATCTTCTTATGTCCATGTTTACCTGAAAATAAGTCAATCTAGTTTAATTCAATTCAGCCTGTAAATAGTGGAATTAAAGAATTAATTATTACAATGTGTTACGCACCAAACGCACACGTAGACATATCAATTATTCGGCAAGGGCGACTTTGAAGCATAACAATGTTACCTTTCCGAACATCTGCACATTGCACAGTAACGACGTCAGAAGATTCTAAACTAGCCATTGTTGGAGTACTTCTAGATGTGAAACAATATCGGTATTTGCTTCGAAGGGGTAAATGTTATTTTTGGTTGAATTATTTTTCTGTTTCTGACAAAGTGAAATATCGATTACCAAATCTCTAATTAGATCCACCACCATAGAATTCTTTTCTGCTTTTTTGGTTATTTTTATTCGACGTATTCGATTTCCCCACCTCTCCTTTTCTCTCTTTTCCCTATTGTGTATACATGTTTTATCACTTTATATCAGCAATGATTCAGCGTGTAAAAACTAATTGCAATTGTCATTTTTTCATTTTTTTTACATTATTCATAGCTAATCTAAAACTTAAGTTTGACATTCACATTTGGCTCTCGGTGTCGATTCCGGCGAATAAAAATTATGATTTTACACAGCATGAGTGAGTGCACACATCAAGGGGAAGTGGATTAAACTCAGTTGTTATCCAAGTTTTTGACTGGAATATTTTCTGATCTTTAAGCTGTGCAGCTATGAGTTTGTTCTTGTCTTGAAAGTTTAGTATAAAAATATACTGAGACTGTTTAATTCATTCTTGGTCATGATACCTAACCTAACCTAACCTAAACATAAGTGCAATTATCCAACCAAATTAGTTGTAGTAGACAGACGAGGAATATGACACTAAATAAATGTTTATATATAGGGTGTTCTTTATAGAAGGGATCCTTCCCGCCAAATTTTAATGCTAAAAATGTTAAATTAATAAAAAAAACTCAACCCGAATAAAAATGTTGCATTTCGAACTGATACTTGTAGAAGTTTACTTCGAGCACAACAATGGAAAAATTAAACCTTGTATTCAGATAGACAATTTTGATCCGGTAGCATGGTTAGAACACCACTTCTCCATAAAAGTACGGAGTGCAAAAATAGGAAATGTAGAATTGTTTCACGTCGTAATGTCCGTATGGAGAATTATGCTATGGAGAATTGTCGTATCGAGCATTTCGCATCATGACATGCAGTAAATTCCCATTGACGAATTGTTCTATGTTGTGTTGTCCTGTGTGGAATAGTCCGAATCATTGAAGGTTATTATTAGTCTCAAAATTAATTCATGGTTAATGTTCATGGTTGCTTAAAGTAATATATTCCAATTAGTTCAAAAGTTGCAAGCAAGCCCAAACAAAAACCAAAAAATCAAACAGATTTGTAATTTTTTGACAGAGCGTTCAAGTAACAACCTAACCTAACCTAATTCCCAGTTCGATCATACTGTACAATAAGTTTGTAGACTACTCTAAGGAATTGGTCACTTATTCATAATACAGTTCAAGGAAAATATTCCTTAAAATCATTTGCTTGTCAGTACTACTATTAATACATATTATGAACATTCAGTTTATTTTAAGCAAGATGGAAGAGTTTGAAAGTCACGGAATGGTAAGCTGGAACGGATCGAACTAGACATTTCTCTCACAGGAACCAAAATTATCAGTGTTGCGAGTGTAATTTTGACACACTATCCTGTTTTGCATTAATTCTATTCAATTTTACAATTTTTAAATATGGCTCGGAACCGTTTGCGTCACCTACGACAAGGCGTGACGACCAACTTGACGCAAAGAGGGCAGCTTAGCAAAGATAAAGATAAACGTTGGATATTGGTTGAAGTAAACGAGAGATCCCCCCATGGCATCCACCCGTTCAAATTTCTGCGCGCCGGGTGTTTCCATCTATTGCATCCACCTATTGTATCCACCACTGGTTGCAAGAGTTTCCGTCATAGGAGCTGCCTGTATCCACCGGGGATAATGCGCTGTTGCCGCCTAAGTCTTGCAGCTCGCCCATCACTCCATTCAAACCTAAGAACCATATTACGAGCCAGCGAGCTTAGTCAGTATTTTTGGGATTTTTAATACTAATTCAGCTCAGTTAAAATTTACTACCAGAAACGGAAGTGGGCTAACCTAACGTGCGCACTGAGAATAGAATTTTGCCAGTCGGAGTCCTAAGTTTTGTAGTGTATTAACCTAATTAGAAGAGAGCGCTAGTAACGTTTTTGCAATGGGCCGCGCATCGATTAGACACACCATTATTAGAAAAAAATTAATTAACTACGATATTTACTCCAAAGCATTCATTTCAGAGTCTTTTATTTTCCGGAACTACCGCAAAATAAAAATTGTGGGTGCATTGGCAGCATGAATGGATGTCGGCCGCACGTATTAGCCTTTGGCTAGGTTTTTTTTCTCTACACCATATTTCATATCTGCTAGGAGAGCAGATGTAAAAATGATACACTACATACATTTTTGTAGCAAACCAAAAGCATTTCATCCATGCGAATTTTGATGCCTACTGCAGCACGTGTATAAAATAAAACTCAAATTTAGAGTCATTAGGATAACACAATCTTAAAATCTTAATCTCCTGATTTCTCACGCTGTCAAGGACTGGCTTTACTTACCAATAGGGATTTTAGAATCGTTCTTGAACATATTATCACACCCACGCATTACTCGCTTTCGCCTTTTTACCTGCCCACGGTGGGTCTTTTATAGATTTGGCCGTTCAGATTCTGAAAACGTTTCCCAAGTAGTCCTGGCTACTTATTCTCGGTAATTGGTTGGTTCTGTGTTGCTCAAATTGAAGGAAGCAGTTTGAAAAATGATGTTTCTCATCTCGTTATTTGGTGCCGTATCCCTATTGTTAGCATCCTTTTACTTCTTTAGGAAAAGAAGCAACAGAAATTTTCCTCCTGGTTAGCATAACCTAAAATAAGTAAGTTGAGATTCTTAAATAAAATTCAAATTATCATTTAACTTTAAGGTCCGACTGGGCTCCCAATTATTGGAAATGTACATCAACTTGATGGAAATGTACATGAATCATTTGCCAAGTTACGAGAAAAGTATGGTGACATTTATAGTCTAAAACTGGGAAGTCTGAGGTAAATCAAAACAATCGCATTCACAATCCTTATTTGGACCCATAATAATACCCATTTGTTGCAGCGCAATTGTACTTCATGACGCCAAGTTGATTAAAGAAGCATTCAGTAAAGATGCATTTAATGGGAGGCCAGCATTCCCTCATTTTCGAGAACGAGAAACGGGAATTCAGAGAGGTAATTGATGCACGTGCAACACTTTTGTTCGATGAAAAGATTATCAAGTTATCATTAGGTATTATTATGTGCGCTGGGGAACCTTGGGAAGAACAAAGAAGATTCACAATCAAAACTTTACATAATTTTGGATTGAAATACGGTTCAAGGAACATGGAAACTTTAATTAACCAAGAAGTCAATTTATTAATTGATGACTTGGTCACTTGTGCTGGGATGCCAATTCAGACGTACAAAAAATTTGGGGTAGCAGTTATAAATTCCCTCTGGGTTCTTGTTACAGGAGAACGATTTGAACACAATGATCCTAAAATGGGCAAAATACTCAGAGAATTTCACAAGTAGGTATTATTAATTTGACTCATGTGTACTTTGTTCGAGGCTCTCAGTCGATCTCAATAACGATGAATTTTAGGGTGGTAACAAATGCAAAATCGCAAGGTGCTCTTGTATTTTTTCCTTGGTTTGCAAACATTTCCCAAACTGGTCCGGGTTCAATCATCACATCAAAAGTATGGCTCCAATGCGTGACATGATTCTCGAGTGCATAGACTCCCATAAACAAAAGTATGAAAAAGGGAGCCAATTGGACTTCATCGATTGTTATTTAGAAAAAATTGAAAAGTCGGACAAGTCAAACTCATCATTTACAGGAAAGAATGGGGGTAAGTTTAGCAACTCAATGATTAACATCAAATCTGATTGACGGAAAACAGTAAGTCAACTCAGGGAGATTGTGAAACTCTCAAAAAATCCACGTGCACACAAAGTTTCAAATTGTTTTGTTTGATTTTATGACATTTTAAATTTATACGTCACAATTAGAATTTAAACGCTTAGTCACGCAGGTATGATTCGATCCTTCGATCACATTCGATCCTTCGATTATACTTCATGCTTTGTACCTGACTAAAGCCCTTTTCTTTATGCAATTTTTGGGTACTTTGTTTGCAAGCAAACGTTGGGTAAACCTAAATCGTCACCTTAAAAAAAAACTTTAGTTGATGTTGGTTTTGAATTACAATTGAAAAAGTACAAGCTGGCATCTGCACCAGTTTATTTTGATTTAGATGCCAACTTAATGATGATTGTCCACGATTTATTTGTCGCTGGTGTTGAAACTGCGAGCACAGCCTTAACCTGGACTTGTCTACTATTGGCGCATTATCCAAAACTACAAGAAAAACTCAGGGATGAAATTCTTAAAGTTGTGGGTATGACTCGACTTCCTTGCTTGAACGACAGACCAAGGTAATACAGCCCATTATGAAAATATGAAACAAAATCGAAAG
>JAQIYD010000121.1:0-12298 GCA_034699565.1 Anurida granulata
GGTTCAATATCTCTGTCCTGTTTGAATGGATTTTTAAAATTTTGTCCTATTATGTCCTTGAGTGAGTAGAAACCTCTAGTATTGTTTAGCCAATACGCGTATAATCGAGGAAAGTCAATCACAGGGTGCATGGATTCCAAATAGAAGCGCCCCCTGTTGTATAAGTTTTGCGTTTTCTTCTCTATTTCTGCTCGACAAGATTTTTGAGGCTCGAGACACCCTGGCAAATGTGCAAAGTCGACTGTTGGGACATAATCGTTATTTACTGGAAAAAAGGGTCGTATGGCTGTAGCCACAGAAGAAACCCGGTAAGAACTCATCGAACTGGAAAAATCAACCTCCATTTCGAATAACGTCAGTCGCTCATCTGATCTACGACCAAGCAGAAGCTCACTTGGCTTCTTTTTCTTTCCAGTTTTCGTAAGTATGTTTATGTAGACCGTTGTAGTTGTTAAGAATGATTCGTTTGCATAAAAGGGTAACTCTCTTTTGGAGGAAACCTCTGATTCCGGAAACAGTATAAAGATGGCGTAGGTTGAGTACTTACTCGGCAGTAAACTTTTTAGGTTCTCTTCATTATGGAAAATTGAGATCGGTAATATTGGGCAAGCATGAAATCTCAAGTCTGGAGAGAGATTAAGGAGAATTATTTCAGATTGACGATACTCACTTATGAAACGATTCAAATCGTCCTCTTTTTCTGTACCATACAGGCCTGTTGGGATGATTAGCAACAAGAGAATACAGAATTTCATTTTGTGATGGATAGTATGACAAATTCAAGTATCAGTGTGGCTGATTTTCTTACTGGGTTGTAAATGACATCTTCGTCTAAATTCAAATAAAATGCTGCTTCGCGTTTCATGTGGAAAGTTTTAATAAGTTAGAGTAAAGACAAATTTGCTAATGCATTTATGGATTAGCAAACTATTGCATTATGTATTATAACTATACTATTCTATTATGTATCATAACTATACCAGCATTATTGAATCTAAATGCCATTATGCTAATAGGAATTTCAATGTCGTGGTGGCAGAGCGTCGTCCCAGAGCGTTGAATTTGAACGTCAATTTTTTTTAATTTAGCCGCTTCGGTTGATCTGAAAATTAAAATTGTCTAGAATTTGATAAGACGAATACGTATATAAAGTATATTCGTTTGAAATAGTAACAGTGGACAAATTGGAGTTGGAAAACTTATTAAGCTCTTTTGGTTGAGAAGAACAGGCATTATAAAACAATGGAAGATGCCCTATTTTGTCTCAAAACGAAAACGATTTCGATAAACTTAAACAAGCGGCAAAACTTCAAAACGTGTCAACTTGAAATGAACGCGAGGTTGTATGTTTACACCCTTCAACGAGCAATTGTTATTTATCAACGCTTTTGCTAAAATTCGTGTTGTTTCAATGCATTTTGGATTTGGTTGGTTCGTAAATATACCTCTGCTTTGCTTTTTTTTCTTTTTCGAGATGCACTTGCGAGCATTGCACTTCAGAAGAACCAATCCTCCGTAAAATGGCAACAAGTTTAAAGAATTTCTTCTGGAACAATTACCGTAATTATACAAATTCAAAAACTTGTAAGGAACCCAAAATTACAAACAAACATTCCATGAGACATGTACACTATCAGAAATATTTTGTTCAATGCAGATATTTAGTAACTTGTGCAAGTTTAGGCAAAGCGCTTGTAACTAGAATGATAATAATTTATATTTGAAATGATAATTTATCCAATTACAAGAAACCACTTACCATGAGGAGAATGTTTTTATTAAAAATTACCTTGAATTAAAGTGATACGGCTGTTCTATAAGATAGCAAAACTGCCGATAAGAGATAAGGCGAGTAACTCTGTGTAACTTTTACGTGTTACTAAAGTAGTTGTATTTTCCTGTAAATCTCATTCGTGCAAAGAATTTAAAAACAAAAGGAATTACTCAAAAAAGCAGTAGAAATTGATTTCGTGAGCAAAGTGGATAATATGGTCAGAGCTTATTACCTCTCCGGACCAAATCAAAATAAGGAATTGAGCATGGAGGAAGTGGAAGAGGCGACAGGTGCTTTATACTGCAAAGTAAAATTGAATAAATTAGACAATGGAGAAGTGGATTTGGAAGATATTATATCCCAGACGGGGTACGGCAAGTATCAAATTCATCATTTTTCAATCTCCTCCTTGCAAGAATTGGAATATACAGAAAGAGTAAGTAATTCATTTCTGACCTATAAGTAGAGACGTTCGTATATTTATATAGTTAAAAAGTACCGCAAAATTAAACCCTAATTTTCCCGGTAGTTTTTAAATTTTTGTTTCTGACGAAGGTGTTTTCTCATTTGAGCATTTTATTAGTCCTGTATTATTTTGATGGAATAATTTCCGATTCTTTTCTACAGGTTGAACACTTTCGAAAGGAGCACATGCACCTGGAGCATGAAATTCGATGTGTTGTGGATGGTACGACCACATTTGATGTCCGAGGCAGAAATGATGATTGGATTTTAATTATTCTGCAACCTGGCGATCTTCTCATCCTACCCGGAGGAGTTTTTCACCGTTTAAGCAGCCTTGTAGAAAAACCCGAGTTTAAAGCACTCAGATTATTTAAGCATTCCCCAAGTATAAGAACGTTCCACAGGCCAGAACCATGTTCTGCAACTGATTTTCGCATGCGCTAAATTCTTTCCCAAAAATGGGTGAGCCGAGACTAGAATGGCACATTTCTTGAACAGTTCAAACGTTGAATATTTTGGACACTTTTAGTTAGTTCGAATTTGCAGATTTAATAGTAAGCCTTGGATATTGTTGCATCGAAGATGAAATTATGGACTTGAAATTGTTAGAATTATTTGATAGAATTATTGAGGAATAAATTTAATTTCAAGTAACTTTTGTGCAAAGTTAGAGTGAAGTTAAAATACTTTCTAATTTTGTATTGATAAATATAGGGTCCCATTTAACCGGGCTCACCGAATCACTGCAACTCCGTCACGGAATAGCTGAAACTATCCAACACTGAAACGACCTCACGCAAATTTTTTTTCGACATTACCTAAATAATAATTACACTCACCCAGACTTCCTCACCACAAATCAAAATGTCAAAGTTTCTTTCTAAGTTAAATAAAATGGATAAGCTGGGCCATTTCAGCAATTAAAGTAGACGGGTGGTCAGAACTTTGAAAAACATGTTTATGTGGAAGCGGATGTTGAATTTTGAAGTTCGTCGGAATTTGGCTTGTTGGAGATCCTGAGTGGGAATTCATAACAAATCATGTCACTGCTTCTACGAATAAGACTAAACAAAACTCATCTTCCGGAAAGTAAAAAAAGTGTGTTGGTTCTTGTTGTTTTTTAAACTCAATATCAAATTTCTTTCATTAATGCGTCTCATTACCACCTCGTTAGTTTTGATACGCAGAATGCCCAACACCGAAACTTATACCCTGAAATTAATATTGAAAGCGAGCTTACTTTAGAAAAACAAGCTCGGAATTTTAATGTTGGAGTTCTTTGCGTTAGAATTGAAAAAGATAAAACTGTAACTTTACACTCGTGTTCGCCTCAATTTAGAACCTAATGAAAACTTCAAATTACGACCGAGGTGGATTCTAACTGCCAATCATCTGAAACATTTTGCCTCAGTTGATCTGTTTCAAGAAAAAAATACCACTCGCTCGTTTATGTTTTTCTGTAAACTTGCACATTTTCAAAAGTCTCCAAAGATTTACTTTGGAGAATGGAATCCCTGTATGTTCTAAGAATTCAGTTAGCAATTTTCATTCCAAAAGTTTTGAGTACATTGCCGTTGGTTTATTTGTGAGGTAAGACTTTGCAAATTTTTGCCTGAGGCGGCCTCGAATCTCGTACTTTGTTGTTTTGATAGTTGATCCGCAACCTCAATAAATTAACAAGTAATCACTTAAAATATACCCGGTCGACATAAACAGATAAAAAAACACACGCCCGCTCGAAGAATCCATCAGTTTAAAATGTTGATGAAATTATCTAGGGTCACTGGAGGTAATTGTGGTCATTTTCAGAAATAGAATTAATGTTAGATGTCGCATTTCAAATTCTATACAAATTGAACCTAACCTAAGCAGGTGCACGACGTCATTCTGAAAATGGAAAATTTCCAAAACTGGGAACTGGTTATTAATTATGAATTATTGACTAGTAAAAAATGGTAAGCGCAGCTACCCCTTGGAAAGGGGTTGATGTGCTTAACTCGTTGCGGACATACTGTATATGAATTTTTGGAAGCTTTGGATTGTCCGCGAGTGTATGGCCACATCATGTTGCTCAGAAACAACTTTTTAAAGAAAAAGTTGATCTACACCGCTTTTGCCCACCTTTTACCCACAAAAGCATGATTACCCCCACTGACCCCAGTGGGGGTAAGTGGGGGTTTACCTGGACGTCATTTTCTTGAAATGTACCGAATGTTTAAAACAGTATAAACTTAAAACAGCATAAAACTTAGAGTAGTTTTTCCCCTGTTTACCTGATTTATTTAAAGCTTTTACTTATATTAGAGTCCGATTGTTCGCATATCAAAAATAGCCAGATAAGGGCTTGTGATTTTGAGTTGGAGTATGTCCAACATATTGCCCAGCAGCAGCTAAAAAATTATCTTCATCTGTTTTTGCCAGTGAGCACTCTTACCAACAGCGATTAAGCTCACTGACCGTATTTTACCTGTGTAAATTAATAAACTGTTGATGTCATTTTCTTGAAATTTAGCCTATGTTTTATGCAGTATGATACTTAGAGTGATTTTTCCCAGTTGAGCTATTACTGAAACCTTTTATTTACTACTTCATATTATTTATTTATTTACTTATATTTGAGTCCGATTGGAGATAGTTTTAAAAATTGAACAATCTTAACCAGATATAAAGCAGTTCTTTGTTCGTTTACTCGGCAGCAACATAAGTTATACAGACACAGGGATAATTAAGCATCTTCAACATGCCTACTTTTATAAGTTCCACTTGCAAAATATTTGACGAAGGCCTGGGAATGACACGTATTTGGGGCATAAGTCCATTTTACTGGGATTGCGATTTGAGGAAATTGCATCTAGAGAAGAGTAAACTATTCAAATTCAAATTCTTCGTTAACCATTATATGTCTTACGTTCTTTGGCCAATTCTCCTCTACGTTGGGTATTCTGATACCCAGTTATATTCTATTGGCAAATTGTCATCAACCTTCTACTTCGCGGTTTTATTATTCACTGTCATATATTCATTGGCCCTTATGATTGACAACATGTTCTGGAATCATGATGATGAAATTGCTTACGCATCAAACTCCTATATTGCACTTTTTGACTATATTGAAGGTAATTACATATTTTGTTGTCTACACAACCATTATGGATAATGCAAATTTGCAATATCCATACTGGATGTGCAGTGCAAAATTTTCATTCCAAACATTTGAGAACATTTGCAAATGCAAACATTCCCACACTTTCCTGGTTTCATTTTTTTCCTTTTAACTAATAGATGTTTACTTTTATAGGAAAACTTTAAAGGCGTGGTTCAAAATAATGGACCCAAGATGTTTTTCTGTTTTGTTTTTAATACTTACACAAAGATCTTTTTTAAACCAGCATATTTTTACCTGAAGTGAAGCTTTGAGCTTGAAATGAATATAACTAAGCTAAGGGCAACAAATTTGTAGGGTAAGTCTTCGGCGGGAAAACTGTTAACATTGGACTCTTTCTCAAACGCGATGAAAAAGTTTTCCCACAAAAACTCATTTTCAAAAAAAATGTTCATATTTAAATCGTTATCTAAACTTACTTAACGACTGGGACTTGACAAAACTGGAGATGCTAAGCCTTATTTTCAACCCCACTTCATAATTGAAGCGAACAAAAAATGAACATATCAGTAAAAAAATTTTTGCTTCCTAACGGATTCGAACTCGTGACCCATGTATCACATAGCCCCAAAACTTGTTGCCCATATGGTTGCATTAGCTTACCTAAGCGCCCGGCTTAACTAAAAAAATGCTTGAGTTTCTGTCTAAGTTAAATTGCAAATAACGGTTGTTGTAGCTTGGCGTCAACAATGAGAACCCACTTAAACCTCAGTACAATTTTCAGAATTTCGGAACCTGACAGATGCTGAAATTGAAACTGATCTGAAATCGGAAGAAAAACTAAAGTGGGTTTTGAAACTTTTCAATTGGAGTTACATACTGTGGTGTTTCCTCTGTGCTACGGGCCCAATTATACTGCATGGGGATGGCTGGGAGCTGTGGAATTATACTGTTCGTGGTCACGTTGTCAAGCTGCGTGGTATGTTAAGTATAGTTTGATGGTTTAACTTAATTATTCATATTATCTACATTTGTATAGGAAGAGAAGCATCCCCACTTATCTCTATTTTACTGGCCATAATAATTGGTTATGGAGGCTATATTTACGCCCTACTTACTCTGGCAGGTCGTATCTTGATCTTGATCCACTTCACCATGTCCGTTGGCTGGGAAACAGTCAAAACAATCAATAAACTTCGGCAAGTATTTATTATCTAATTCTTTGGCTTAACTGGTTGACAAAAAAAAACGAAGAAAAAGAGGCTTCGTTTAGGTTATGCTAAATACGACCATTAAGCACACACATAAAATTAAATATTATGTGTTCTATTTAGGTATGTGGAGGGGGTGTGTTCCAACGCAGTCAAAATTTATAGAGAGTTGGCCCTGCTCATGGGTTTGCTCATGGAATTTGCAGCTCAAACAATCGGGGTTGTGCAGTTTGTCGGCCTATTCGTGTCGTCCATGTGTCTCTCGTACACGTTTGCATCCAAGGCCGGATTTCAGTATCGTATGACTTCATTCTATATGGCCACCATTGTGATGGTGCTCATGGGAATTTTAATCCATGCGGCTGGGAGGCTTACAGTAAATTGTTCTGATTTACTTCAATACTGGAAAGTAGCGCTCACATCTAATCAGCTGATTAAGGGGTCATCTAATTTGAATCAAAAGTGTCATGTTCGTATTTTGGGCTACATGAAACCAATTAGCGTCAGTGTAGGTGGGGCGTACAATATTACTGAGTTGAGCTTCATCGAATTCTGTAACAATGTCATCGACAAAACTATATTTTTAATGACTGCACTCACATTTTAGTTCGGCGATTCGGCAACTTCGAAATGTGTGATTTATCTCAATTCTTGCGTCGGTTTCTAGTTGTACATGGGATTTTGAAATTCATTCCAGATCAGGCATAATCAGAAACAGAAACCCGAATTCAATTTTTAAGCAACTTAGATCCAGTTGGTAAGCCCCCGAGACCAGATATTTGTATCAAAGGAATGCAAACCGTGTCGCCAAGGTAACCTGAATTCGGCGTAGTTCTAGACATAGAAGTGGCTTTGAGTCACTCCACCTATCCATCCACGATGAATTGAAAGGAGACGAGAAGGGCTTGACGAGTGTCGTACCCGAACCGTGCAGCACCTGCTTGACACAACGACAGCAACTTTCGGCTCATGGGAGAGTGTGGGAAAGGAAGTTGAGAGCGATGACCCCACCTAACCAACGAATAATTGTAATTCGGCAATGACCAAATTATTCCTTAATTCAGAAAAAAACAGAAATTAAACTAAAGTCTGGAAATAAATGATATGAATTGAAAAGCACTTCAGGGACGCCCATTCTGGTGAAAATTGTGCAGATCAAATTATTCAAACATTGTTGGTAGTGAACCTCACCATTCTCGAAACTTGCTCTATACGGCTCAACTTGTATTTAGATTCATTAGCGAAACTGTTTTTATGTATTTCATCGGATTCACGACTAGCATTAAAACCGGAATCCAGGAATTTAAATTTTGCCGCTTCGATCCATCTACTCCTTGCAACTAATCTAACTCAGTAAGTAAAACTCAGAAAATTTTTTGACAGGCCAAACTGTACTACCAAAATGACATGACATGGTTAAGAAACAAATTTTTTCTTAAATTCAACTCGGGATTACTTCCTGTTCTCCGACGCTTTTCTAGCTCTAACCGATCATAACAAACTTACATTTCAAAAAATTCTATGCATAAAAATAATATAAACTATAAAATAATAATATTATAATACTTTGTCTATTACTAAAAGAGGCTTTTGTTCTACAAAAAAGTAGGTCCCACTAATCACTCAAACCCTTGAATTTAAATTAATAGAGAGGGAGCATAAGAAGACGGAGGAGTTGGTATACAATTAACCTTTTTCTGAAGACATTTGAACAATTTGAATGACAGGGCGAAGATGATATCCAACCTTATAAATATTATTACCCCAATAAAGTCACTTTTATTTCCTCCAGAAAAGTTTTGTCAAGATTTCTTCTTTCAAAATGCGGTAAGCCAAAACCTTAGTGTACTTAGATTTGATTCAACTCAGGTTGATTACTCCTTAACAATCCAGCAGATTTTTAACAAATTTCAATTTATTTCCGCAGTATTTTTCTTGCCCTTAACCTCCTCGCTTTCTTTCGGGTGGGATATGGAACCCCAGACGATGCTGCGGAAGTATATAAAGGCAACGTTAGTAATGAACTGGCCATGAGAAAGTCAAAGGTATAAATTTAATTGTTTAACTGGGCTACGTTATATTATTAATTCGTTCAATTAATGTAACCAATGTTTTTTTCTCAGTGTAATTTGGCAGGGAAGGGTTGCTCATGGAGCCGGAAATGTTGCGAGGGACTTCAATGTATTTCGAAAGAGAGCGGAACCGGAATGAAATGCGCAGACAAGAGCTCTTATCCAACTTCAAATGCGGTTGCGTATAGAAATAATTTACTTATTGTTACTTTATTGTACTTTCGGTTATTCATTTCCACTATGTTCAATTTAGCCAACTTTTCGGACATGGACTTAGGTGATGGTTTTTTTTAATGAAAAACTGATCCAAAGTGCATAATAACTCCACTAATTTGAATTCTAGAAGTTCAAAGTTGAAAAAACCGATTAATCCGAAAAATCGGATTTTCGGGTTATTACGGGGTTTTTCAACTTTTATCAAAATATTACATCTGAATGTTATAGAACTAGACTAGACGAGTC
This sequence comes from Anurida granulata, assembly GCA_034699565.1. Lineage (NCBI taxonomy): Eukaryota > Metazoa > Arthropoda > Collembola > Poduromorpha > Neanuridae > Anurida > Anurida granulata. The sequence continues at coordinate 9,088 of JAQIYD010000121.1, forward strand.
TAAAAATGCTTCATTTGTGAAAATCCGTCGGTAAATATAGGCAGGAGACATGAAACAAATTTTTAAAGACCCAACTTTGAAGGTCAATTGTGAACGACCCAGGTCACATCTCCCGCTGAGTTCTACCTCATTGGAAAGCTTAGGTCCTGTAGTTTAGAAAAAGTCTAGTTCATCTTTGAGATAAATGGCGTGCAAATTGAGATATAAGGGTTTAAAGTTTTGGCGCGGTGTTGTGTGGATAACTATGAGTTGTTATATAGTTGCTATATGCGAGTTGCTATATAGTTGACCACACACCACCGCGCCAAAACTCTAAACATTTATATCTCAATTTGCACGCCATTTATCTCATCTCAAAGATGAACTAGACTTTTTTAAACTACAGGACCTAAGCTTTCCAATGAGCTAGAACTCAGCGGGAGATGTGACCTGAGTCGTTCACAATTGACCTTCATTTTTACACTCGTCTGGTCTAGTTCTATAACATTCAGATGTAATATTTTGATAAAAGTTGAAAAACCCCGCAATAACCCGAAAATCCGATTTTTCGGATTAATCGGTTTTTTTCCACTTTGAACTTCTAAAATACAAGTTAGTGAAGTTATTATGCACTTTGGATCAGTTTTTTATTATAAAAAACCATCACCAAAGTCCATGTCCGAAAAGTTGGCTAAATTGAACATAATGCTTTCTTTTAGATTTTTCCTATTACTTTTTACAGGAAGAGGAAAGTGAAACAGCTGCTAGGAACAAATTTGAGACCGTGTATGAGGGTTTATTTGGGACCCTTAATGAGAGATCACCATTATTTCAACAATACAGTCCAACATTTTGCAAGGCTGTGGTAGAAGAACTCGGACGCTTGGACGACATTAGCAAACAAGTGTACAATAAGGCAGAACAATGTCAATTTGGCTTCTATGAAAACCAGAATGTGCTTGTGGCAGCTGGCCTTGCGAAGCAGATGACTAAAACTTTAAAGAAAGATATAACACTTTATAGTATTCACGTATACTCAATTGAAGAAGAGGAAGGTTACAGGATCATAAGAAGTTTCAAAAAGCAAATTTTGCAGTTAATGGAAGCCGTTGAAAATGCTAGTTCGATCATGGCATGCGATTCAGCTGCAATTACAGCAGGTGAAAATACCTTTCTTGCGGCACTGAACGATGCAAAAACTGCTCTGAATTCAATGTAAAAGTATTGCTTAAAAGCTGATTAATAAATTAATACAGTTGTAGTACGGATAATTGCGTGTGCTCAGAAGTTTTGCGCTTGACTCGCGTAACTTTTTTTTCAACGTCAATAACAACAGAATTCATACCACTCCAACAATCAATCATAGAACCTAAGCTTCCTTTGCCAATCCAAATAAATTAAACTAAATTTGATGATTTTTTATGTGTCCGGTTAATTTATTCCGGTGCAGTGATTTGAGCCAAGCATTATTTTATAGCAACGGTTTAGTATTTTTCACGAATTTTTGAAATTTTGGTTTTTGGAAACTTTTCAAAGGGTCACCCTTTTGAAACTCCATTTAAAGTATTAATTATTTTGATAAATAACTCAATCATTGCTAAAATGGACAAGAGCTTAGTAAATTAACAATGGTTATTTATTGGTTTTTGAAATATTGGGTGAGACAAAAGAATTACTCTACTTTATGACGCAGGCAGAATTACTTTTATAAAGCATAATTTTTCCAAATTTTCAGTCATTTCGAATGAATTCGAATTATTGAGATGATGTTACTCACGGTTGAGGATTCACTAACTTCATCCAAATGCAAAAATCAAGAAATCCTTAGGGGATAAAGCATTCAGAAAATCTAATTGAAAATCTAAATCCAAATTGGTGCATGGGCAATGCGTCACAGGAGAATTCGGCATACCACAATTCGCCAATTGTAATTCACCACATATCACGGTACGACATAAGACAATTCGCCATTGCTTACCATATACCATAAACCATGAGAGCCACACCAAATTCGACACAAAACCATTTCCCCCGTAGTGCAGTTTATCATGGTTCATTCAAAAACATACCAAAATTTGTGGTAAATTGTCATTGAAGAATTGTCGTATGTTGTATTGTCTTGTGTCGAATAGTCCGTGTGAATCCACATTTTGTACTGCGGGGCTGGAAGACTGACCATCTATAAAATTGTTGGCTCTCTAGACTTTTGGCTCCAAAAATTTCGCAACCATAAAGTTGATTAGGTTAGGTTTGCTGATGTTTTTTTGCGGTTTGCAAAAAGGGGCGCAATACTCAATATTTGGAGAAAGTGAAAGTTTTGGCAAACGTCCGACCTCATGTTCAAACCCATACGGTACAGGCACACGGCATTTCATCGTCCTTTAGCCTTGAAACAAAAGAACTCGCTCTTTTCGCTTTATAGCACATGTTCTTATATCCAAAGGGCTAAAATTAACAAAAAAAAAAACTTCTTTTCGGTCCTCTTCCTTTCTACGAACAACCAGTTTTTTTTTCCATTTGTCTACTCTTCTTCTTGATAAATCGCAATACCAGTCATTCACTGAATTCGGAGGCGAGGGTTTAATTTTGATTTGACAAGAATTACACAAACCACAGCAACTTTGATTAAACAAATTAATTTAAATTGAAAGTGTTAGTGGTAGCATTAGCGTAAACTTGTGAACCTATACTTACAAGTTGGTCCAAATATCAAACGAACGCGAACATGGAGGAGGGGTCAAATGTCATCAAATTGACTCCTCATGACATCATTCAATTAATGGAGGACACCCAGGAGGAATTCTTATCTAAATTACAAAATTTCGGTGGGATAGACTCCTTCTGCTCCAACTACATTTCAACATCAACTTCTGCTGGTAAAAAATGAATTAACAATAATTCCTGAAAATATGAGACAAGAACATTTGCGCATTTGAGTCTTGGCGTGGCGGGAAGATGATGAACAGCTTAATTCAATCAAAACTCTTGAATTCTGTAGGCATCCCTAATGACGTTACCGTAAATGTTCGTCAACAGTATTCTAGATCAAATGAATTCCTACATTTGTCAAATGGAAACCACCAAGTCTGCTAAGATGCGTGTGGGAAGGTTGCAAATCAACAAACATTTTGCTCCGAATTTCCTTCATAATAGAGTTGATCGTCTTAACTCTGCTCCTAATTGGATATTTCGCCGTACAGGTGTCAGACATAGAGGAGGATTCGGATTACAT
>JAQIYD010000122.1:0-12257 GCA_034699565.1 Anurida granulata
ACTGATCCCAATTCTAATTTCGTCACGAAATAATTGTTTTGAAAGTTAATTCCACCAATTAAATAGCTAACTTCCTTGCTCCTAGTGTCAAATTAATTAACAGTGGAAGGTAGGGTCATTGTCAGTGTAGTATCACAACTGGCATAGCACTGCAGTAGCGAATGTGATGCGAATTGAGTAATCGGGCGGTATCGGCGGTCGTGAAGTTAACCTCCTTAGGCCTTCTGATCTCCTTATTAAACCGAATCTCGACACTTTCTTGACAATGAGTGAAGAGGAAAGGATCCGTCGTCATCAATTTCGGCCAAACTACACAAACACACCGTAAGAGTGTGATCATGGCAGCATAGGCTCAGTTTCTAGTCAAGTTAAGTCAACTGCTGACTCATTCTACGATTCATACCCTCTGACCTTTTGGTTTATTTTTAATAATTTAAGTCCAGTTTGGCCAAGTACTACCGGAGGAGTAGGGGTGGTGAAGTCAAGTGAAGTGTCCCATTTGAGGAAGTCAACGTAGATGTAACTTTAGAAGAGGCCAAGTCATCCATTCTCTCTACTCTAATCACCCAATTTCCAATCTTAGAAAGTAGACGAATTCAATTAACCTTCAAGTTTTGAGTAAAGAAACCAAATATTACTTGAATAACTCTGATTTGATCCCCTTTTGTTTCAAAAAATAATAAGAACGGGAGAAGAGAGTGATAGAAAAATAAACGGCATTTTTAAATTTTAAGTTGGAGGAGGGCTCACTGCTTTCCAGATTTAAACCGCCGAAATTCCGCAGGAAATAAATCGCGCACATTTATAAATGAGAGGAAGAAAATCTCGTGAAACCTCCCATTGTATTTCCGAACAACATTGTTGCAATCAAAATAAATTGCTTACTTTGGTAGGAATTTAAACAGTGAGTAAAAAATGAGTGGACTAAACGACCAGCTTTTGATCAACTTATAGTATTTATTATAGTGATTATTGGAAGTTCATTTTAAATTTAGCGGCAATGCGCAATATAACAAAGTATATAGTTCCTTGTACTTAGTTCGAAAAAAAAAACCCCGGCTTCTATTTGAAACCTGCTTCTAATAGAACATGCTTCTAGCAAATTTACGGCACCTCATTTGCTTCAAAAGGAAACACACTATAGCGCTCTGCTATCAACATGAATTGATTATTAGAGTCAAATATTGCGCTTTCCCTACATCCATAAACGATCTAAGCCCGGCAATTGAGGCTGATTTTTTATATTTGATTTCTAGTTTGCAATGAAGCAAAAATTTATTTTCTGAACATAGCTCAGGAATTCATCCATAATTTTTGTGTAAGATTTCCTGTTTGGCATCCTTTTGCTCCTGATTAATAGCATGTTCGAATTTTCAACACACCGAACTTCCTTTTGGATTGAAAAATGTCGTTGATGATTAGCGAGGCACGAACCCAGCGACGCAGTAATAGCATAAGCGTGAATCTCTTCGCATTCTAGTTGGCACGAAAATATTTCTGTATACACATACGAGCTCGAAAAACGGAAGCCAGCCACACGTCGACTCTCGTCGGAAATAATAGTGGCTTTCTTCCTGGCGAAAATCTCGCGACATTAATCCGTTCCATCCATAATTTTCCCAGGCAGTCTACGGTTGTTTCTAAAAATACTTTGCATTTCTCTATTCCCACAGCAACAGCGACTTACGGAACTTCTTGAAGAGTTTGCAGATAAATATTAACCACGGAAACTTTTTAGAACTGCCAATTTGTTCATCGTAGTCTTCTCCAAGGCAAATTGAGGAAAAACTGTCAACTGTCTGAAAAAGCTCGAGCGCAGGGATAACGACGTTCCAGAAATCCTTATAGTTGTCAAAAGTATCGTCTACAAGAAACCATAAATGCTACGAAAGAGACAGAAGACAGAATAAGTTATTTACATTACCCAGCACAATAAATAGAAACATCGGGATCACATTGGGAAGCTCATCTTCAAGTAAGACTCCGGGACTAAATAATGCGGATAGCAGCGGGATGCGGCTTGCATGAAACTTGGCCCAGTACGTTGAGATATCAATAACTCCCATTCCCCGAAGCCATTTGTTGATGAACTCCTGACATTTAGTAAGATCAGTTAAATCTAAATCTCGTCTTGGATAACACTTCCAGTCAATTAATATGGAGATGGAGCCATCAATTTGCACTGGTTCACCGGTATCCCCAAATTCAACCTAACCCCTATTAAATTGTATCTCAATCAGTTCCACTCCATTTGTCAACTCATTGGATATACGTCCGGTGTCCATGTTAAACACTACGAAGCTACCAATATCTAATTGTAGTTTGTCACGCCCATCACGATCTGTGACATGTTTATTGCCAGATTTCGATCGGATTTTGGACGAGTAGAAACTGCGTAATTTTTGAGATATTTGAGAATCCATTTTCACCAACATTAACGTTTTACTCGTGAATGTAATCACTAGTTTGAAGTAGATTTTATTTCCAAATAAAAGAATCAAGGAATATTCCGGCAACTATGAAATAACCGCTAGCCTACACAACAGATTCAAATAATTTTAACTGCTACTCATCTAGAACGGTGGGAGATACAATACTCGTCCCATTACTTGTTAAACATATTACAGCCAAAAACTTCTACAGTAAAGGTTCTGTAGCAAAGAATATGACGCGGTATAACTATGTTCTCCGAGGACATGTTTATAAGGGCTCATGCTTTAATTACATAAGCGAAGCTCAAAGGTGGATGGGTGGGTCCGTGAGTAACACGTGGAGTAGGATTACGTCGCATGTTAATTTCCCATAAGGGGCAGGTGGGGTAAAAATTTGCCATAATCAAGCTTATGTAATTAAAGTATGAGCCCTAAAGGTGACGCTCCTACATGACATTCGTGAAAGCAAAACTAACCAAACTAAAAAATTAAATAAGCTTATTGGAAAGCATGGGTTGGTTTAATATAACTACATAGAGAGAAGCAAATTGGATCGCCGGTACTAATTAAATTTCAATTTAGAAAAGTGATTCGGTGGGGTAAGGAGCAGAACGTTACAGGTACTATTAGGCCTCACAATGTCGTTGGTAAAATTAGAACTGATCTAAAGCTTGAGAACGTGTCGAACTTCTAGTTGGTCCATGTTTAGGCGTCATTTAGCACATTACAAATAAAGTGATTATAATAAGCGACTGATTAATCAGTCCGCAATTATAATAAGGAATGTGAGTGCTGTGAATTCAAGCGATTATAATCAGCCAGTCGGATTGCGCACTTGATCTAAACCTACACACAAGTTCAAATCAGAATACTTTTTGTAAACCAGAACGAAATTTCAAATTGTCAAACTCAATAAATTAACGTGCCATCAAGGTCCAAATCCGAAAAGGATGAGTTGGGAGACCTTACAGTTTGCGTAATTGGGTGTGAGCTCACCGTCAAACAGTACATTCCACAGTTGCATTCGTTTAGCCTGAATGAATTGTTTAGTTTTTGTCCCTAATGTCGACGAAATAAGAGAAGTGCCGAAGAGTCATCATTGGTTAGAAACGACACTACCAGGTCAGGAATTTGGCAAGAAACTATTTACGCAGCAAATGCGAATGAGCGTAGATACGTTTTACTATGTCACTGGCTTGATTACATGTAAATCAGCAAACCAAACATTTTACCACTGGAAAAATTTTGAACAAAAGCTTTAATCGTGTAATTAACAACTGGTAACTCAAAACAACCCACTTTCACAAAAAGAGTTGAAAGACAAAAAGCAAAAAACAAACAAAAAATAATTATCTACAAAAGGATTATTTTTGGCTTATTATAATCAGAAATAGACCCCACTGCGATTGCGCAGACCGACTGATTATAACCCATTTTAAAAATAAACGTGATTCTGGTTATCATCATTTGTAAGGTGCGAATGACTTTTTATCAAGATCGGGTTTAATAAAGTTTTTGTTTTAGATCTAGGCTTCTCAAACAATCGTTTCGTTTAGTTTCCAGACAGAAACAAAAACGGAATCGAAACGCGAACAGAGAAACGGAAACGAAACGGGTTCTTCTGAGACAAACGGAAACGGATGAAAAATTGGCGGGAAATTAAAAATTTAAAGATTTTGGTCGAAATCCTCATAATAGTGACCAACTTTTATTTTGACCCCACTGATAACAGAATGGTTTAGGATTGTGGGTGCCCCTAGTTCCGGTGGGAATTCAAACCGAAAGGAATCAATTAAAATTACTCACAATTAAATTGATTAATTTGCCAAATTGAGAGAGACTTAACTTCCGGAACTGAAAGGAGACGGAGGAGGAGTACGGGATTCATTCAAAGGTAGACTTCGGGTATTCCGGTTTATTAAACTGGAGAGAAAGTAAAAATAAAAACACCCGTTCTGCCTCTTAAACACGGACAGGTCACCCAAACTTACGGTGGCTGGAATCGGACGAGAGAGACTGTCAGGTCAGAGTAGCAGAAGGAGGGTAAGAGGCGGAAATGGTGAAACAAACAAATGATACAAATTCACCATCCTGCATATTTGCCAGAAATATAGAAAGCGGACGAGGAGATCTTGGCATCAGATGTTGACGTGTTGGGCACTGGAGGAGAGGAGGAAGAGGAAGTAGATCCGGAAATGGAAGACGAATTCCTAAAGGATGAGGAGGAAGCTAGAGGGAACGACACTTTCAAATCGGCAGAAGACGGTCAAAACGAAGGCATTTGGGAAGCAACCCATAATGTGAAGTTAATTTGAATTAAATTAATTATATGTAGATTATGCCATTGCATTGCGTCGAAACCAATAAAGCGAAATAAAGGGTTTGGGGCGAAGCCCCAACGAGCGCTAGTTAATTACTAACAATCCTTAGGGTGAAAATATACTAAGTAAATATAAGTGTCGCTTGCTGCAGAGTGCGAAGCGCTCGTTTATTACTAGCAATACTAAGGGTAAAAATATACTTAGTAAATATAAGTGTCGCTTGCTGCAGATTCTAAGTTTTCAAAATTAAGTTATTCACGAATCAGTTTTATTGGGTCTTTTGTAGCATGAAAATAAAAAATGTAGTTCATGAAGACTTCTTCAAGATTACTTCGCCATTTACTCGAATCGCATATGAATCGAATTACTTTTGTGAGGAATTAGAACCAATGGTATGACCTCTTTTCAACCTTCACCAATTTTTAAACTCTCAGAAATCTTTATTGTTAGGTTTCAATATGTTCGTAAGTTTAATATCAGAATGATCTATATTTGTATGGTCTACATCATTGCATGGTCTATTTTATTACATCTTCTATATCATTCAGGTCTACATTTAGACGTGGTCTATATTGTCAACGGTCTACATAAATATGTGGTCTATATTATTGCGTTCTATATTATTGAGTCTATAATGTTGCGGTCTATATAATTGAGTCTGTATATTGACATGGACCCACTAACACCAACCTAATTAGGTTAACCTGCACCGATCAATGGTAGCGTAGCGACTGCCTCTCTAGGTCTATAGTATTTGCATCCGGTTACATGGCTGACGGCGTTGCCATTCCATCCCAAAGTTGGATAGGCTGGCTGACTACTGTGACCGGGAAAAAATCTCTTTAATTATTGGCAGTGACACGAATGCTCACCACACACTATGGGGAAGTACCAACGTCAACGAACGCGGGGAATCCTTAGTAGAGTATGATTCTATCTGAAAAATTCCTTCGGATTCGGATTCCAGACAAAATTTCGATCAACTTTCACGCAGATCGAATAGAAGGAAATTTTTTTTCAAGGTAAAAAGCAAACTTTTTACTGTGGAAAGGTTGGAGGAAGGGAGGCTCAAAGGCAAATGAGAAGAGGAGGAGACCTTTTTCCGAATTTTGCTACAATTCGCCGCCACTCGGAAAAACGGCGAATCTCAACTTTTTTGTCTCAACTTTTTGTACAGCGAGTCCCTAAGTTGATAGACAATCAGAGAGAGCGAGAGAGAAAAAAACAAGACAATGGTATAATTAATGAATAAAAACACGTACTTCTAATTTGTGTAGCGGTGAACATTTGAGAATATTAGGCTACTAGGAAACTAATTTATGTACGTAATTTTGAAGGAGGGGTGTTTCCACAACACCGCTCAGGCCGTTGCCGCGCATTGCAATAACTCCATCAGTTTTTTATAATACACAGCCAGATTTCTTCCATTCATCCGAGGTTCCTTTAGAGTAGGATAGGAGAGCAGGGCCCTGAGCCAAAAGCAATTGAACTAGTGATTTATTGCACAAGAGCCTTTCATTAAAGGCAAACAAATAACTACCCTTATTTTGACTGCATTAGAGGTTCTCTTTTACTAACCCAGGTGCCGTTTTACGACATAATCGTTCAACAAATTACGGTTGAATATATCCTATTCACTAATCTACAGAACTTTCAAATCTCCTTTTAAAAGCCCAACGTTCCGGTGCTAACACGGGTTATAAATAACAAGAACAGCCCACCTTAGTTAAAATTAGGTTAGGTTAATTAGGAAAAAATTGCATTTTTCATGAAATAAATGATTGCCTCTAAATAATCTGACATTTCCAACCAATCTCCCTCCTTTCCTATTTTTTTAGGGCGGCGGTAACCGCGAAAAAAATGTAAATCAAATATATTAAAAAATGTAAATACGTTCATTTAAATGTAAAGGATTTTGCTTTTTACATGTTCTAATTCAGAATTTTTTGTTTACATATCGTTGATGAAGGGTGAGGAACCGCTAGTTGAGAGTATGACTTATTTACTTGACTTACATTTTATTTCATTCGTGTTTTTATTTTATCATTAGTTAAAGTTAAGTATTCAACACTTTTTATTTTTAAGCATAATGCAGTTTTAGCGATACTTTGATAAAAACATGCTCAATTTGGGGTAAATATTCAGAGAATACTCCCATTCTTGTTGCAAAAAGTAGCCGGCTGACTATAGTTTTAATTATTTTAACTATATGATAATAATGCAAAAACGACAGTGTTGATAACTGAGTCCAGATAGCTTAGTTTAGCTTCCGCATCCATTCTATACATACTTCCTATTTTGCAACTAAGAGCGGGCAGGCTGGACAAATTCTTTTGTTCTTGCTCACGACTAGCGCTCGATGGAATGGTAGCAATTATTGCAGGCAAATTCTTTTGCAATTGGGAAGATGTTTCATGAATAATCGAAATGACGTGCATAGCGAGAATCGTAAATAATCCATTTCCGAACAATATTGTTGCAATCATAATAAATGAAAACGTGTCTAACTTATCGGACAAACGTATTAATGCAAATATACAACAGGAAAGGACGATCCCACTACAGAGCTTAAGCATCGGTATTATTACTCGTCCGTAGACGATATTGCACAATGAATTCAGTAGCTGGCAAACTTTATATACACTGATGCATTTTCGGGCAATCAGGTGAGGAAGTTCTTTACTGAATTTTGGCCACAGCGAGCTGCAAGTATGTAGAAAATGATATGTCAATAAATACAATTCTTAATTCAACCTTACCTTCAGTTAAATAACTTACCAGCATTGTTTAAGCCATATTTGTAGGATTAGGTAACTGTATAAAAGACCGTAGACAGTAAACACAGTAAAGTGGTGCATATCCCAATGAAACAATGGCTGTATTAAAAAGAATACTCCCAACTGCCCAAAGTACCCTAGTCCACATTGCCTCGCAATATCAATATGAATTAAGCTTGCATCTTCCCTGTAGAGAAACGTGACGATAAAAAAGGCTCCTGTAACACCAGTTGTGAGATGGCTCAAATGGCGGCATGCTAATGCTCGAATGCTGGTTTCAACGGCATACGCCACTCCCAGATACCTTGTTCCTAAAAGTCGCTTTTGTTAACCAGAGATATAGTTAATAATTTGACGTGTCTCATACCTAGAACTTCATTAGTCCCCAAAGCTTGGTTTGTGAGTTGTACGGTTTCTGTTGAATAAATGTCGAAGCTAATTCGAAGGCTTGCGACGGTAGTGATGTAAAAGAATGACATTGCGTTAATAAGAAATTTTCGGACGTTGCAGTCGGCACAGTAGATGAGGCCATGGGCAAAGTACAGACCGGCGATCAGATTGTGCAAGGCTAGTAAACGGTTAAATTGTAAATGTAGTACGGATTGTCTCACTCGTAACCGAGTTCCGTCCCAAACAAACTGAAAACTGCCTAAAGTTGTTGTATCTGTGATAATTTTTTTCCATGCATCGTATTCTTTTTTCGTAAGCATATTCAAGAGATGATCCACGGGTACCGTGTTCCAGGTGCGTTTGTCTTTCAAAGTTGCACTGCATTCAGATACTAACTTTTGAATGCCAAATTAACCCTTATATCCTAGAGCAAAACAATTTATTGTCGTGCTGTCACGCCTCTCTTGTTAGCATCAATTCCCACTAAAGACGGGTATACAATTATCCAAGCACAATAATTTTCTTGTTAATTACATAGTATGGATGCCTATTCTTGAACGAAAGTCTCATTCCAACTACGAGATTAATAGATAATTGCCGGCTAAGTAACATACACTCAATCCTACAGTGAAATTGAAAAATAATTGATACCCAAGCTGTTGGAATTTAAATTGTTATTTATGTAGTCTGTTTCTTCCTGAAAATAACCGGATTGTATTTAATAGGGAGGCAAAATTACTAAGTTTCCAGGAAAGACCTGCGCCTCATTTCTGACTGGGTTAGGTTCAGCTATGTTAGGTTAGGTCAACCCGCTATTCTAGTAATCAACTCCAGCTTGTTGGTGGCAATCACCGAACTACGCCTGCTCCTCTGTATATCTGTATCCAAATTCTTTGATGGCGATTGCACCACGAGTAATCCCTGTTTCGGATATATCATACCACTAAAGTTCGATAAGTTGTGAATATTTTCCGCTGGAGTAAAAATTGAGGTGTGATTACAACCGTTTCAATGTTTTGTTATGTACAAATTCAGCTCTGAAATTGGAGTCAACTTTTAGCTGCAGATTTCTCGGTTTCAAGTTCCAAACAGAATTCCACAAAACCTGATCGGATTTAAAACGTTAAATTCCACCAAGAACCAAAATTTTTGTTTATTTTAGTTTAATTATTAGTCCATCCTAAATAACGATAATGGTACATTTATTATTTTCCGTCCATGATCGAAACAGTTTAGTGAGTCAAGGGAAGCCAAAACGGTTACCCGGAGTCATGATAACTGAAATTGGACGAGACAGATTGTCGTGTCTGAACGGTTCGAGGATAACGGGAAGCAAAACGAGCATGAAGCCTACTTTGAATTAAACTAACCTGTCCGCTGATTTTCCATAAATGAAGAAAGCTGAGGACTGTTTCAATCTGGACATGGACGGAAATGGTGAGGAAGGAGTTGATCCGGAAACGAAGTGACTGCTTTCAGAGCGGCCTTGTCTTAGACTGTAATTAAATTGATTTTCCGGGAGCGACTGAATTATGCTACATATGTGAGCAACTTTTACAATTCACAGAGAGCTCATCCTTAACATTAAATGAATTCAATCTGCTGTCTGTCAGGTCCAAAGTCCAATCCCGTTCTCTTTTCATTACATGCCATATATTGGAGAATTTGTTGGAGAGAAAAGGAAAAATATGACGGATGGGCCGAGTGTGAGATTAGGACAGAAAACTCTCCCAAACCTTCTTTGGTTATTGAGTAGTGCATGCGTAAGTCTAATTTGTCTTTGCTCTTCGTTAGACTTTGGTGGAGCAGCCCCACCAACTTGTTATTATTTCACTTGTTTTTCTGCTGTCACAGAGAGAAGTCTCTCTTTATTTCTTTGTTTATAATAAAACCCTTTTTTGCTTTGCATTACAAACCAAGAGCTAAATTGAATCCAACACTGAGAGATGCGGAGGAAGTGCTGCTTAGAGAACAGGGGTAAAAGCATGGGAAGTCCTATTTTACCCTCTCTCTCAAACCGTTCATACGGGCCGCATGCGCATCCATTCTCCTCACTCTTCCTTCTTCACATCTCAACACTAGAGGGTCTTAGGATCTCCCAACACGTCATACCTTCCTACGTCACACACAGCTGATCCCTGAGAAAGGAGGTGGAACGAATCCATGATGGTGTGCATTTCAGAGGACAGGAATGGTAGTTGCAGGTACCTTGCGTACTGACCTGCATCTTATTGCGACAATCATTTCATCAACCCTCCTCCTTCCGCTTCCTCCCCGGTCCCCTCCTTTCATTCACTCGGCAACTGAGTGTGCTTTCCAATACCCTCCCATACAATGGCCGAGAGCCGCCAAGTGGTAATTTGGATATTCTCTTTTGTGTTTTCAACATCAGTATTTTAATTTCAAAAATAAAAAACCGTTTTCATTTGTATATTTTTTCTTTTGTTTTAGCATTGATGGGCATTTTAATTTTAGTTTTCATTTATGATTTTGAAATATAAACTAAAATTAATTTCAAAATAGAAAGAGTTCTTCTTATGAACTCGGAACTTTCGTTTTAGCACTATGAAAAGCATTTTAATTTGTCTTTTCATCGCAATTTTCGTTCTAACATTGATGAGCATTTCAATCTCAGTTTTTATTTGTAATTGTATTCTCATTAGATTTTGAACTGAAGAATCAAATATAAACTAAACTTATTCTCAAACATCCTTTTAAAGTAGAATAAAAGTGATTTTGAAATGTAGCATCAAATTAATTTCAAAATAGAAACGGCATATGTTTGCAAATTTGGCATTCTCAGTACAGCGCTACAGTTTACCGTCTCCAGGATGTCTAACATGTAAATTTCCATACGGAATAAAAATATATTTATAGTGCGCATGTGTGTATATGGGTTGGTATCCGTGGCCTAGCTGCGATTGGTTGTTTAACAACATATTTAAGTATGGGTATTATCTGAGATTAAATTACTCAAACCTTCTATTGTTAGGCTTAACGAATTTTACACAAACGACTTTTGAAAATGCCCAACAGACTTATGACGCATTGTTTAAATGTGTTTAATTTATAAATAGTTTTCGTATTAGTACTCATTTCGTTATGAACAGTGTTCATACCGGAAATCCTAGACAGAATCCAAGAGTGGATCCCGGAACATTCTGAAACAAAAAACTTTATTCTACCCGATCTTGAGAAAAACGCATTCTATGAAGGACGCCTACAACATAGTCATGCCACGCCAACAAGAAGTGTGGCACTTTGTGAAGCTTTTTACTCAGTTTTAGAGCAGCTCTAATTAAACCAACGACATTGTGATGAACGTCCTCACTAATACATAGCAACATTTTGGGCCTGGCAAACCAGTTTCTTTCTATCTATGTAATTAAATTAAGCCAACCTATGCTTTTCTATATACTTGTTTAATTTTTTAGTTTGAAACACTTATTATTTTATAACTCAGTTTTGCTTTCACGCATGTCATGTAGGAGCGTCACCTTTGGGCTCATACTTTAATTACATAAGCCTGAACGTGGTAATTTTTGACCCCACCTGCCCTTTATTGGAAATTAATATGCGACGTAATCCTACACCACGTGCTAGCGACCCACCGATCCACCTTTGAGCTTATCTAATTAATGTATGAGCCCTTATAAACATGTCATCGGAGAACATAGTTATACCGAGTCATATTCTTTGCAACAACCTTTAATACAGAAGTTTCTGGCTGTGATGTGTTTAACAAGTAATGGCACGATCAGTGTTTCTCACGCGTTCTAGATAAATAGCAGTTAATATTATTAGAATTTTTTGTCGAGGTTCGCGGTTCTTTCAATAGTTGCCGGAATATTCCTTGATTCTTTTAAGCTTCATTTGGAAATAAAATCCACTTCAATCTAGTGATTACATTCACAAGTCAAACATCCATGTAGGTCATAATGGATTCTCAAATATCTCAAAAATTGCGCAGTTTCTGTACGTTCAAAATCCGATCGAAATGTGACAATAAGCATGTAACAGATTGCTATGTCTGTGACAAACTACAATTAGACATTGGTAGCTTCGTAGTGTTTAACATGGAAACCGGACGTATCCAATGAGTTGACAAATGCAGTATAACAGATTGAGATACAATTTAATAGGGGTGAGGTTGAATTTGGGGATACCGGTGAATCAGTGCTAATTCAAGGCTCTATCCCCATATTAATTGACTGGAAGTGTTATCCAAGTCCAGATTTAGATTTAACTAATCTTACTAACTGTCAGGAGCTAATGAACAAATGGCTTCGGGAAATGGGAGTTATTGATGGCTCAACGTACTGGGTCAAGTTTCATGC
>JAQIYD010000123.1:0-12225 GCA_034699565.1 Anurida granulata
CACACAGGATATAAGAGCACGGATTTATTCAAATAATGTTTAATAGTGAAACTATTTTAAACTTGTGGCATATATTTTAGTTATTTTGAAATAGCAAGGCTCATGTGAACCTTGAGTTTAAAGTTTGGGCAATCCCGCCACAATTCCATTTTCAATCCCACACTCATTAGTTCCTCGTTTTATTTTAAAAAATCCATTGTCTCCCCAGTCGTTGTTCCAGGAATTGGCGACAGTCCAGTAAGGAATACCATTCTCAACGCCCCAACCAAGAATCTTAACCGCGTGACCCCCCAGTCTAAAACCCGTCAAATGGTGATACACTCCTGATTTGTACACAATAAAATCATCGTAAACGGTCATCCCTGCTTCAACTGGTCCATTTTTCATTATTTCAGTTTGGATTTGGGCAGAATCTCGTGAAATTCCATATGATGATTTTCCGTAAGATAGATCTTGTTGATATGGAATTCCGTAAGGGTCGATGCACTTTTTGACACATTTCGGGGTGCTTCCTGAGCTACAGTTCGGTCTCGGCCCAGGGACATGATGTTCACAAGGCGGGATTTCATAAGGCTGGCAACCCTTTTGAAATAAAATAATGCTATTTGAAATGCCCGCTCGGAATAAAATTGTGAATGGAACAAGTACCTCCGAAGATGCATAAGGACCGCCCGAAACTATTCCGTGAGAGACCCAGTACCTCCAGGCACTACTAGGAAATCCTCCATTACAACCAAAACCACAAAGTGACAAAATCCCACAACAAGCAACTAAATTATCCGCTGAAAATCTAAATTTGCTTTTCCCTTGGGTTGCTATGCAAACTCGATCTGTCATGGCCTCGGTTGCTGCAAATGCCTATGAATTATGTGTCAAATAATTAATAAAATTGTGCATGAAAAATTGGCCAAAATAAATGTCTCAAGAAATTATCCAAAAGTCTGAAAATACCCAGCAGGAGCCACATGATCCTTGATCTCTGATTTCGTTGAGAGAGTTACAATATGGCCATTTTGTCCTTGCGTCAAATTCGGCAGGAATTACAAGCCCTCTTAAATCGTGTTTCAGTTTGGGGAGTTTTAATTGCGGCGGCTCTTTCAACATTCCCATTAATCCTTTGATAAATGACATGTCCGTGTCCGGAGGAAAGTTTCTTCCTGCCTATAAATTAAATTCGAAATAAAGTGTTGTTTTGCGTGCTAAACAAACAGATGATTTAAATCCTGGTTACCGTCCAATTTCCTTCCAAGCTGTTGATGTGATCAATCAACTCATCGGAAAGTGGTTTAAAATTCTTTGCACAAACAACAAAGAATAACGATGTTGTGAGCATCACTGCAAAATAAACACACGCCTTGGTGGCCATGTTTTTAAATTGTTGTCGTTGACGTTTTAAAATCTTGGATTTAAACAGAATTCTAAACGGTGAACTTCTATCAACCACCCCTGAGCGAAGATTAGTTTGACTTTTGAAATTGATAACCTGGCAATGTGCAGTAAAATAGACAAACTAAGGGCAAAGAATAAACAGAGGAATAAAAATCCCTTTCATAAAAATCTCTTCCCCGATAAGCTTGGGATATTTTTGGAAACTAAAAGTCGTAGATCCAAATAAGAGAACATCGCCTGTTTTTGTACTCTCAAAGACCTCTGAGTTGATAGATAAACAAACACACTCTAGGATTCTTTTAATCATATTACAGGACCTAGGTCCTGTTTATTTTAGTCTCTGAATGTAGTTTCGAATGGTCCATGCACGCAAGGTAGGCGTCAATCTCCATTGATGGGCTATGAGAAAAGGTCAGCGTTTGAAGCAATTGTAAATATCTACGCTTACATAAACGAGATAAAATGCCACGTAATAATAACCACAATTTGTGTTAGAAAAAAAATGGAGGGGATCACTTAATGGTTAATGAATATAAAATTAATTTGCAACAATGTTTTAAACACATCATTATTCTCGCTTGAAGAGCAAGGTCATTAAAACAATTCCTGAAGACCACAAAACTGCCCCAATTGAGGTGTTTTATGGAGCATGTCAACTCAAATTAAAGGCGTGTTTCAAATATCGTTTAGGATCCTTTTCTGGCACACAGGATATGTCGATTCTCAACTCAATCATTGGCGCACAAAGCTTAATTGAAATTGTGAGCCCAGATTGATGTTTTTCTAAAAGTAAAACGGTCAACAAAAAAGTCATTTATGGAGTTGTAAATGAATTCCAGGAAAGGGAGTTTTGAGTTCGTATGGTTGAATTAATTAAACCAGAATTAAGAGTAGGAAAAGTCTGGTCAAACAAATACTACCGAAACGAATACTAAAACGGAGCTTACTGAAAATATGGAAATTGTCATTTGCCAATCGCAGTGCTGTTAAATCTTTTGTCACGGTTGATTTCATATTAGTAAAATTAAGCAACTTTTCAGTCTGAGTATTCGGTTTCTTGCTCTTGTGGAAAACATGTGAACTAGCAAGGAAAAGTAGAGTTTCAAGTTCCCGTGATGCAGAAGATGAGATAATCATTATTAGCCATCACGGCGATGCCAAAGCCGCCACTAACACGGTCACGACAAACGGCGGGAAATCAAATTTTAAATAAGACGGGTTACAATCCCTGTGTATAACTTATCGACGACGACGGTGTCAAAGAGCTTAAACTCCAGCATCTGCTTAATTGAGAAAGCTTAATTGAGTACTGTATTCATTCTAGAATGGTCAATTAATTCAGACCAAGACTTAAGTTGATCGGATGATCGGATGATCGGAGCGAATTCTTGGATTAGCAGTCTTTGACTAAGAGAGCACTCATGTTTTACAATGAGATTGGTAGCCCCAAAATTGTTCGTTAATAAACCCTTTTAAATAAAACTTGTGTATACACCAATTTTAGGCATTGCAAAGGTGGATTCGTTAGAAGCAGTAATTATGCAACAATTAAATTTTTTATATCTTGAAATATGTTAATCTTTACAGTGGTGCACTATTTTGACCATATGAACCCACAAAATAGAATTCCCACAAAATAGAATCTTTATAGTGGTCCACTATGTTGACATCAACCCACAAAATAGAATTCATTATTCGAACATGTTACAAATTAGAAGATTTTAAACGGATTCAGATACCATGGGCGTTTTCTCAAATTGTATTATTGCGACGCTGCATGTTTTGCAATAATTTTAGGGCTAGGAGAATGTTTGGAATTGTAAATTGACAAACAATTCTTAGTCCATGCTAAGACATCAGCTTAATGAAAGATTGGATATTCTGAAACTACTTTCCAATGATGCTGATAAAGTATACTAAGGCATGGGAAACCAAGTCAGTTTAAAAAAAACAGAAGTAGCGTACGTGCGCTAAAGTTGCTGTGCAATTATCATGACTTTTACAGAATTCATAGAAAAAACTGCTCCACGTGTACAATAGTCTTTGCTGCATATTTCATTTAGAGCATACCAACAGCAGAACTGATATGACGAATGAGCTTGGGTTTTGAACACTTGCTTTTTGACTAAGGATTTATTGTTCAGAATTTGACATAGTACTTGTGTATAAATCAATTTCAGGTATTGCAATGGTGGATTGGTTAGAAGCAGTAATTATGCACAAAATAAATTTTGTATATCTTGAAATATGTTCATCTTTATATTGGTCCATTATTTTGACCATATCAACGCACAAAATAGAATCCATTATTTGATCAGTTTAATATTATATGATTTTGAACAGATTCAAATACGATGGGTGTTTTCACAGCTTGTATCAGGGCGACACTGTACGACTTGCACTAATTTTAGGATTAGGAGAATGTTTGGAATTGTAAATTGACAAACAACTCTTAGTTATTGCTAAGACATCAGCTTAATGAAAGATTTGATATTCTAAAACTACTTTTCAAATATGCTGATAAAGTATACTAAGGCATGGGAAACCAAGTCAGTTTGAAAAGAAAAACAGAAGTAGCGTACGTGAGTTAAAGTTGATGCGCAATTGTTATCACTTTTACAGAATTCATAGAAAAAACTTCTCCACGTGTACAATAGTCTTTGCTGCTAATTTCATTTAGAGCATACCAACACAGTAAGACTGATATGACGACTGAGCTTGAGATTTGAACAATTGCGTTTTGGCTACGGATTCATTGGTCAGAATTTAACCGGCCATGATGGCATTGAGGCCCCACTATCAATGGGTCTCTTAAGCTAAGCAATTGCGCTAATACCAATGGTATCGGTTGGGTTTGTAGATGATCCTCCACTTTTCCGTTCCAGTGTCTTTCCATGAACTAGCCTAGCACACTAGTACCCGTATAGTCCCATGTGTGCGGTTTTCCCATTGGGTTTTCCCACACACGTTTAGCCCGAATTGTCGTGGGACAAAAAACGGCAAAAAACGCAAGGGGTGAGAGTTGGGTCAGTGTGGGGGTAATGGGGAAAGTGATAAGGTCAGCAATTGGGGTCCGGTACAGAATGGCGTGTTCGAAATGGCGCCGGACAGAATGGCGTAAAAAATAATGGCGCGTGAAACAATATGGCGCGAAAAACAGCATGGCGGAAGACAGAATGGCTTCCGGTACAAAATGGCCATTTATATTTACTTGTTATTATATGTCTATATTTACATAAGTGTCCAAATACCGAAAAAATTAAGTCGATAAAAATGTAATGCTACTTACTTCAGTTGATTCCGAAACAGGGTTCCCTCGAGCCGAAGTTGGTCAGGAAGGTTATTGTGGTTCGTACTCAAATATGACATGACCTGGTATCTTTCCCCGCACCCCCACACACTCCTTGTTAGGTTCCCTTGTTAATATTAGATAACCTAACCTAACCAAATGTTAACAAGGGAACCTAACAAGGAGTGTGTGGGGGTGCGGGGGTAGATACCTGCTCATAAATATGACAACGTCATTTTTGAAAACGTTCTGTTTTCCCCTATGCTGTATGTCGCGCCATTTTGTCTCACGCGCCATTCTGTTTTCCGCTATGCTGTATTTCGCGCACATTTTGTTTCACGCGCCATTTTGTCTCACGCGCCATTATTTTTTACGCCATTCTGTCCGCCGCCATTTTGAACACGCCATTCTGTCTGGCACCGCAGCAGTTGCGGTTTTGGCAGGCGCACCGGGACGAGTATGCGTAAGACGTTGATCCTGACTCTTGCCAAAAAAGCGGAGCAGTGCAGTGGTAGGGCCCTAGCTCGATCAATGTCCAGCAGAAAAACCCCTCCGTGCTAACCCTCAGAACTTCCTGCCAACTTGCTTGACTGGACCACCACCCCGCCTCATAGGACACACTCGTGATAGGACGAAAGTCGAATTTCAAGGGTCAGATATAAAAAAAAAATAGGTCAGAATTTGGTATACAACATGTATATACACCAATTTCAGGTATTGCAAAGGCGGAGTCGTCAGAAGCAGTAATTATGCACAAATTAAAAGTTGTATATTATGAAATATGTTCATTTTTAGATTGGTCCATTATTAGGACCATATCAACCCACAAAATAGACTTCCCACAAAATAGAACCTTTATATTGGTCCACTATGTTGACATCAACCCACAAAATAGAATCAATTATTCGAACATGTTACAAATTAGGAGATTTTGAACGGATTCAGATACCATTGGCGTTTTCTCAGATTGTATTATTGCGACACTGTACGTTTTGCAATAATTTTAAGGCTAGGAGAATGTTTTGAATTGTAAATTGGCAAACAATTCTTAGTCCGTGCTAAGACATCAGTTTAGTTAAAGATTGGATATTCTGAAATGACTTTTCAATGATGCTGATAAAGTATATTAAGGCACGAGAAACCAAGTCAGTTTGAAAAAAATACAGAAGTGGCGTACGTTAGCTAAAGTCGATGCGCAATTATTATCACTTTTACAGAATTCATAGAAAAAACTTCTCCACGTGTACAATAGTCTTTGCTGCTAATTTCATTTAGAGCATCCCTACACGGTAAAACTGATATGACGAACGAGAACGTTCTGAACACTTGTTTTTTGATTACGGATTCATTGGTCAGAGTGTGTATACACCAATTTCAGGTATTGCAAAGGCCGATAAGTTAGATGCAGTAATTATGCACAAATTAAATTATTGAAGTTGAGAAACTTTACGTAAAGAATTCGTGACAATGAAAAACCAATGAAAAGGTGGAATTTTGAAATCCTGGAGATTCAGAATAGTAATAAACTGTGGCATTCTGCTATAAGCAGATTCATTTCTTGTTTCACGCATTAGGATGACAGCAACCAGTAATCTCGAAGCTATGCATGTATTTCTATTGACCACCAATTAACATAAGTCTCCACCCAACAACGCAAGCTTCTAAATGTCTGGTCGGTTCCAACTAGTAATATCAGTAGATACATTGTTAGAGCTTGTTTTTGAATGACGTATTATATTGGATATATAATACGAACCGGCCGAATTGACCGATTTGTGCGTTGTTTGGGTTATCTTAATGACACTATCATTTTGCCAAATAATTGCAAGCCACCTTAATTGCATTAACGTTTTGAGCAATTTGATAGTACTCATGAACATGAAAATCTGGCAAGGGGAGGCAGTGATCAACAGCTCCACTAATCCATTCAATGGTAGAATGTTTTTCAGGGTGGAATGTTATGCATGTCAAAGCAAACCTGCAAGTATTCTGATATGATCTGGAAAATAGGAAATTGAAGATTAAGTTTCAACCTTCTCAAGAAAATTGGAGTTGGGAAATTTTACGTAAACAATTCGTGACAATGAAAAACCAAAAGTTGGCATTTTGAAATCGTGGACATTCCGAATAGTAATAAACTGGTGAACTCTGCAATACACAAATCCATTTTTTGTTTCACGCATTAGGATGACAGCAACCAGTAATCTCAAAGCTAACCATGCATTTCTATTGACCACCAATTAACATAAGTCTCCACCCAACAACGCAAGCATTTAAATGTCTTCCAACTAGAAATCTCAGTAGATACATTGTTAGAGCTTGTTTTTCAATTACGTATTATATTGGATATATAATACGAACCGGCCGAATTGACCGATTTGTGCGTTGTTCACGTTATCTTAATGACACTATCATTTTGCCAAATAATTGCAAGCCACCTTAATTGCATTAACGTTTTGAGCAATTTGATAGTACTCATGAACATGAAAATCTGGCAAGGGGAGGCAGTGATCAACAGCTCCACTAATCCATTCAATGGTAGAATGTTTTTCAGGGTGGAATGTTATGCATGTCAAAGCAAACCTGCAAGTATTCTGATATGATCTGGAAAATAGGAAATTGAAGATTAACTTTCAACCTTCTCAAGAAAATTGGAGTTGGGAAATTTTACGTAAAGAAATCGTGACAATGAAAAACCAAAAGTTGGAATTTTGAAATCGTGGACATTCAGAATAGTAATAAACTGGTGAACTCTGCAATACACAAATCCATTTCTTGTTTCACGCATTAGGATGACAGCAACCAGTAATCTCGAAGCTAACCATGCATTTCTATTGACCACCAATTAACATAAGTCTCCACGCAACAACGCAAGCTTTTAAATGTCTTTTCAGTTCCAACTAGAAATCTCAGTAGATGCATTGTTAGAGCTTGTTTTTCAATGACGTATTATATTGGATATATAATACGAACCGGCCGAATTGACCGATTTGTGCGTTGTTTACGTTATCTTAATGACACTATCATTTGCCAAATAATTGCAAGCCACCTTAATTGCATTAACGTTTTGAGCAATTTGATAGTACTCATGAACATGGACATCTGGCAAGGGGAGGCAGTGATCGACAGCTCCACTAATCCATTCAATGGTAGAATGTTTTTCAGGGTGGAATGTTATGCATGTCAAAGCAAACCAGCAAGTATTCTGACATGATCTGGAAAATAGGAAATTGAAGATTAAGTTTCAACCTTCTCAAGAAAATTGGAGTTGAGAAACTAGGTAAGGAATTCCTGACAATGAAAAACCAAAAGTTGGAATTTTGAAATCCTGGAGATTCAGAATGGTAATAAAATGTGGAACTCTATCCATTTGTTGTTTTCACGATATAGGATGACAGCAACCAGTAATCTCGAAGCTAAGCATGCATATACTTTGAACATTTTGAAATACGTTCAACTTTATTGTGGTCCACTATTTTGACCATATCAGCCTACGAAATAGAATCCATTATTTGGACATCTTACAAATTAGGAGATTTTGAACAGATTTAAATACCATGGGTGTTTTCTCAGGTTGTATGAAGACGACACAGAATGGCTTGCAATAGTTGTAGAATTAGGAGAATGTTTGGATTTGTTAATTTACAAACAATTATGTGTCCATGCTAAAACATCAGCTTAATTAAGGATTTGATATTCTGAAACGAATTCTCGATGATGCTGATAAAGTATACTAAGACATGGGAAACCAAGTTAGTTTGGAAAAAAAACAGAAGAAGTAGGGTACGGGAGCTAAAGTTGATGCGCAAATACGATCACTTTTACACAATTCATAGAAAAAACTGCTCCACGTGTACAATAGTCCTTGCTGCTAATTTCATTTAGAGCATACCAACACAGTAAAACTGATATGACGAATGGGTTTGAGTTTTTAACACTTGCTTTATAATAGGGATTCATTGGTCAGAGTTTAACACAGAATACTTTTAGTAATAGAATACTTTTGTATACACCAATTTCAGGTATTGCAAAGGCCGATTGGTTAGAAGTAATAAATTTTGGACAAAATTATAGCAGTCCAGTATTTTGACCATATCAACCAACAAAATCGAATCAATTATTTGAACACCTTATAAATTAGGAAATTTTGAACAGATTTAAATACCATGGGTGTATTACCAGCTTGTACTAACAGACAAAATGGCATCCATTACATGAATATCTTGCAAATTAGGAGATTTTAAACAAATGGATCGTGTGGCTGGTTTATCAGTTTAGTTGTTTTAAATGTGGGAGAAGGTCCCCGGTTGGAACTGTAACTTCAAAAACAATTCAGTGTAAATGGTAAGACATCAGCTTATTAAAGGTGGTATGGTGGTATGCTTTACGCGAGGAAAAGGAATCTGGTTTGAAGAACAGAATACGTACTTTATGTTAGTGAAAGTTGATGTGCAAATCCATTTTCACAAAAATCACGAAGAGAGCTTCTCCGTCTTCTTTGGCTTTAACCCCGTACGAAGTAATACCACAACAATAAACCCGACACGACGAAAATAGTTGAGAATCACTAATTTGCTTTCAGAGTGCCGTTAGGGTTTACCTACAATTGTTTACATACCAAATTTCAGTGATCGTTATGATGATTCTTAGTTTTCAGTGTACTAAAGAGGCATTTATGAGCAAGTTTTAATTTGACGGCAAACCTGTTCTTTACTTTATTAATTATTAGTGCTCAATTGTTTGAAAAATATTCAATTACTGATCGCAGTCCGTAATATACTTTAACCAGTTAGAAAGTAGATGCCTAGGACTTCATTATAGAATCTTAGACTTCACAGCATACTTAACTGCCAACAAATCTGGTTATCTCTACAGGCAGCCTCTCATCCGAACTAAACTAGGATTGACCGCATTATCATCCAATGGTTGTGATTTTGAACAGCGTAAAGCACATTCTGTCCTAATTCCTCTTGTTTTGGCTTTCCTTTTGCTCAAACGGCCGTAAGCTTTTTCAAGCTGAATAGTGATTAATGAGCTTCAATCGACGCTTTCATACCCGTAGGAGCTAAAGCATTCTTTCTGTTCGTTAATCATTGCCGTCATTATCCATACACACACCTATCTCAATGACTGGTATAAAAGCACGAACTCCAGTATTCATTTGGTACACAGACAGCGTGTTTGCTTTACATAAGTAATAGTTTGTTGCATAAGCATAGCTCAACCCAGCATGTCGTCTACTTTTTTCCTCGTTGTGAAGATTTTCATCTTGATTTCAATTTGCGGAATAAGTTCCGCAGGGAGGGGCCGAACTGAAATTGTATACATAAATATCGTGATAATAAATAACTACACGTTTGTTGCAAGTATTAATAATGCTTTTAAATTGCTACAGGTAAAAGATGCAGAAATACTGGCAGTGAGGTTATCATATGCTGCCACACTACATAGAAACGTGAACTTCCGCAAGACAGTACACACCGAACTGGCAGCCCATTTCAAAAAAACTAACGGTCGTATTACTGTAGACGATCTTGTTCAGGAATGGACAGTTTGGGATAACTCTTCAGTTTATTCAAACGTAGAAACAGCAAAACTCACTGACCAGGAGCGAGCAATCCTATTTGCTATTATTAACGATATACATATTCACGAGTCGAAAAACACCGTTGCTGTAGGGTACGACGAAATTTGCAAAGAAATTGTAGTAGCTGCGAATTTGGTGACATCTGTGTTGCAGCCGGGTTTTAGATTTACATCGCATCCTTTAAGGGAATTCAGAAACGCGCTTGGAGGTGTCACTTACGCTGATGCAGGTTTAAATGATGAAGACATCAAGGCAATGCACGCCGAATTGGTCAACATGAACAATAGTGCGGTGGTTGACATAAGCAACTACTCAGTAATGTATCTAAAACAAAGTTACCAGGCAATCGAAGCTAAAATTTACGATGCTACCCGTGACAGTCTGGAACGACTCATTGGGAGATTATACCATGCCGAGATTCAAATTTATTATCATTGGAGAACGCATTACCCAAGTTTGGATTCGGAGAATCTCGTTATTATGGCGTCCAAGCCTAAATGTACATCTTGCTTCAATTTCCTTCTCCACGAGGGTTACCAATTCCCGCGATGGGAACATTCTGGTTCCGGCCCAGGAGGTCATGTGCCTATAACCCGTCAGGTAGAGGATTCTAAAGTATATCAAGATGCTATCTTTAAAATAGACCAGCAAGATATAAAGGCAATTTACAAAAAAGAAAAATATTATGAACTAATAGAAGGCAAGCAAATATATCCAGTTGATACGGAATATATAAATCTGATGAAATACTTCGATGATTTGCCGGAGGTTGAGGATGCAGAATATGCCTGCAAGAAACCTAATCATGTAACTGCTATAGGAGGCAGCGGCAGCTGTAAGAAGAGGAAACATGAGAAGGTTGGGTAAATGATTGATTGACAAAATGCAGCTAGCATTTGTTAACCAAAATTCTTTACTAGCATTTTTTATTATTTATTCCAACTGCGATTTAAATTACTCGACATTGTACGTGAAAGCGGAATTGCGAAATAAATTTTCTAATAAAACTTCTCTTTTGAGTTAAAATTGTTCTCCAGAGTTGTTTATTGTTGTCAATCCGATGTCAATTTATTGACATTGGAAAATTGAGTGATGACAACCAGTTTTCCTATTTGTTCAACATATAAATGAAGATGAAAATCATAAATATATTTCAAAACCCCAATGTGAAACATTAGATAAGCTAATGAGTTAGTTTTTGTCTTGACTATTCGAGAATTATGATTCCACAATAGAGTTTTGGAACATAACTGGGTGCTATTTTGATTCTATGAAAACAGTCTACCTGCCCATGACTGGGAAGACCACTTTTCCAGGTTTCTTAATAAATTCATTTTGTAAACAGTAGAGTGGAGATACGATGATGACCTGATTTTGGATTGGGTTTCAATTTTCCGTATCCAAATTTGGATTTAATTAACTCATAAAACTCCTCATTTTAAACCTTGTTTTAAATTATCCATATAAAATACTGAATGGTCAGGCAGACAAATCTCAATTCACCCCGAGAAACTACCGTTCTTTTTTGCAGTCTTTGTTCCAGTTCAAGTTCATCAGTTCATCCGTGGTTGATGTCATTTCCCTTTACAGAGAATCACTAATTCGAGAATTGGTAAGTGATTATTGTCCGTTCATGACATTAACCTAAAATGAATTGAATGGACATTACCTTAATTAACAATTGACCTTCAATGCAAATCTAAAGTATACACGGAGTTTCCAAATTATAAACTCCGGTTAAATTCTCCCGTTGTTGTTGTTGAAAAAAGTGTAAATACAACGTAACATCGGTTGAATTCAGGTTATCCGGCAGAGATTTGATGGATCTCGATGGATCCTGATGTGTCGATGGATCCCGCGATGGATCCTCATTGTGAATCCATCATGTAAACATTTCGCCGAAAATTTAAAACAAAAGTTAACTATTTTTCTAAACTTGGAAAAATTCTTGGAAATGTAA
>JAQIYD010000124.1:0-12125 GCA_034699565.1 Anurida granulata
TGTTTCCAGTTGCTCCTCTGGAAACAGAATATAGCAACCCGTTAAACAAGATTTGACCTAGTTGCGTTTGACCTATATTGGTTAGGGCCTAATGATAATGACTCCCTAAAATCAACAGGAATAAAACTAAAACACTGAATACGAATCTTTCATATTTAGAAGCGTGATTTCCTCGCCATTTTCAACCTTATGAGATTTTACAGTTTCAAACATTTTACTTTTTCCAAAGTTTTGCACGTCTGGAACTTCAATGCATTTTCTAATGGTATACCCAATTCCTGAAAACCGCTAGCACCGACATTGACGTTTTTGATTCATAATTTTATAAGTGATTCAAAAACAGCTTTTTTCACTTTCAGCGTACCAGCATGCATAGGCTGAGTTACCTTAAAGTTTTGACTGTTTACTAAAAGAAGGTCGTTGTTCAAGACAAAATTAAGCTAAACTTTTTCTGCTTAAAGATATAAATTAGAATGAGAATCCTTCCGTGAATTGCTTGAAAAAATTAAAGTGAAGGAAAATTTGAAGTATAAATTTACCTGTCATCACACTACCAGGAACGTTTTTGCCTTTCTCAATTTCATCTAGAAACATCTCAATAAAACTCTCCGGTTCTTCTCGTCCTTGTCTCCTTCCTTTAACATCTTGAATTAGATCCTGGTTAAAAAATAAATTAACCAGGCGTATAAAAATTTGTTCTTTGGAAGACTTACTTTCATAAAGTTTCTTGAACGTTCATGTATCTCCCCATGTCGCTTGTATCCACTCAAATTGCTAAAGTATTTTAGAAATGGGAAAACGGATAGAAGGTTTGTAGGACGAAGCATATCGCATGTTTCCGTGGTTAGCTGAATATGTCTTTGGACCATTGGGCTAGAAGGGTCAAATCGATAACCACCAACGCAACTCCAAAGAATGTTGATGGGAACCATTGAAAATCGGTGTGAGTCAACGCTCCAAACCCCACCGTTTTTCTCACTCTGTTCCCGCATGTCCTTCATCAGAGCGTCCACCTCTTCTCGTGCTGCTTCTTCGAGTGGACCTTTTTTCCCAAAACCAAAGTCCTTTAATGTTCTCACAGAGTACGCTCGAACTTGTTTCCAAGTCTCCCCGAAAGACCAGGCAAATCCTTAAGAATTCAACAGGAGGATTTTTAATTTTGCATCAATTTCAATTTGCTTAAATAATTTCCCAAGATTTACCCAAATTCTTTTCATTTGTCCTTTGATCAATGAATTGGAATCGAAATCTTTGTAGGGTTGCTTCAGGCCGCTTCAATATGTCTTTCATAATTTCGTATGATGAGAGTACCACTAGAAATATTCAGTTGAAAACTAAAATACTTTCTTATCGCTTATATATTTTTTGGAAAATTAAGCATTACAAATTTGAGCCTGAGTACCTGCATAGTGAACTCCAAATCCGAGTGACATGATGTTTCCGTAAGTTTTACTGAGCGCAGAAATTTGCCGAAATGGGTAAACTTTATCCACCATCATCATTTGTGGAAGGCTGCCCAAAACTGGCCATCGTATTGGACCTAAAAATAAACGTTAAGTTTGTTTAGTGTTATAGTTTAATTTTTTTTGGACGAGCAAATTCTGTAAAATTCTTACCTGGTGGTAGTTTTCGACCTTTGTAAAAATCCCCAAATGGTTTCCAGAGATAGTATATGATGAGCGTGGAAAGAAAAACCAGCGAAATTGGAACGAATCCCATGACTAAGGCAATAAAATCCAAATGAAGTTACAGCTGAAACGAGTTGGCTATTTTCATGTAACTATTTATATTAAATGGACAAGAAAAACTGCCATGTGGATACTGATTAGGAGATCCTTGAAAGTGTTGCAGGTAAGTGGTATGGAGAAGTGAATGGGTTTTTTGCATTGATCTCTTACCCATCAGATAAAAGTCACATGTTTACTTGTTGATGAAGTTTGCTAATAAAACATTGAGAGATAGATGAGCAAAAAATCGAACATGAATAATATGCATCGACCCTGAAATTGCAAGACTTCAGGCCTTTTATTTAATCTGAACCAATGCAAAGTTGTGTAACTATTTTAATCGCATTTCAACTATTCGCTGAATTCCACAAATAAATAATTTCTGGTTGAGAGTTTGCGTGGTAACAAAACGTGACGGCTAATTACCTATGTTATTTATATTTAGATTGCTGCTATAATAAATGTTCTTTTTTGTCTAAAAATAGAAATTCTGCGCCAAATACCACGAACAAGACAATTTGAAAATAATTGATAGTTTTCTGTGTACAAAGAAATATTTTTAAGCATCTGACATAAACTTGAAGTCAGTTTCAAGTTTTCTCAGATTTGACTTGGAATTTTATCAATTAATAATAACTTCTAGCTGGTGTTCGTATGTATTCCAAAATTATTTGTTAGTGTGGAGAAACAAAATCCTTATTGGAAACCCCACACTTACTACCAGCCAAGCACACATTTTTCAGTGACGAATATTATTTTTTTATCTGCTAAAAACAATCCAGAGTGTTTTCCTCCAACTCAATTTCTAATGAATAATAAGCAAACTTTGCCTTCCGTCACGTACACAAGCTACAACAACGTACACTGTTTGGTTTTCACTAACAATTTGAATGGAACAGTTGGTATAGACCCTTGTTTGACCAACCGTTTTTGTTTTTGGATTCTGTCTCCGAACATGTTGTCAAGAGCGTAAACATTAAATTTTGCCTAACTTCGCGTCACATTTCACAGCAAACAGGCTCTATGAATATAAATGCCTCAGAAAACTCTGCATTAATTACCTGATGCGGTTGAATATAAAATTATAAAATATAAATACAATATGGTAAATTGAATATATTTGAAAACTAGACAGCCCCTACGGTTGGGTGGTAAAATTGCAACAAAGAAAGTAGCTTCAGCTTGGGACACGGTAACTTGAAATATTTTATTTCAAAACAACTGTTTGTTATTTATTAAACCCAACAGAAAGAAATACAACTAACAAGCAAAAAAGGCAAAACATTGGATAAATTGCGTTTAAGAAAGATGGTTACGTTGTTAGGGTTTACTAGCACGAGAATTGTTGGTGGGGACATCAGTGGTGTAAGCCGTTTTTGATCAAAACTGTAAACTTTCTAGAAACTAATCATTTAATGTGTACTATCTCTCTATATTCTGTCTTGAACCACTATTGCGGAATTTAACTGCAAAACTGCGGGCAACATCTCCAGGCCCTTTTCCAAACAATTCATTGTCAAACACCAGTGCATACGCAGATGATACTTCGATTTTTATTTCTGATGAAAATCAGAGTACAAAAATATATTAATTTAATACGCTTGGGAAATCCTCAGGTGAAACTAACGAAACAAAGAGTGAACTTTTTCCATTTGGAGGGTGGCGTCATCAACAAATAACGTCACATTAAAAGTTTTTCTAGTTAAATTTAAAGTTACTAGGGATTACAATTGGAACCAGGAAATACAAAAAAATAAAAATGTAGTTGACCTCTTTTAAACTAAGATTTAAAAGTTGGAGCATATTCTTAAAAGCTCAAATATTTAATACTTTTATTCTGCCTATCTCCAGGTACATGCTAAAAGTGTTGACACTTGCTGGCCACTTTTTCGAGGAGATTAATGAAGTCATAAACGACTGTCTGAAAGAACATTGGGTTAAGAAGGGACAAGGATGCCCCGTGGTTAGAGCCGAGTGGACAAACATTAATAATTAAAACAAATGCTGTAGGAACTCAAATTTTGTAATAAAAGGAAAACGAAAGCTACCGTGTTTGGGCGAAGCCTCAACGAGCGCGAACCGCTCGTTATAATTCTAAAACTAAAGAAGCCCGTATCTATGTACAGAAACGGTTACACGGTCCGTGTCTAGACACATGTTTCGTTCGTGATGCTATGTGATTTGGTCACTAAGCGACTATCCACACCAACGGGGGCTCACATTTTGAATTAAGTTGTCTTGGGGTGAAGTGCGAGGCACGCCTCCCTCACCTGAGCAGCTCTTTTTATGATGCTCCACCACCACAGAAAATCCCCTTCCATAGCCTCCTCGGCAATTATTATATGTAATTGTTCTAATGACCGTAATTATAATTACTTTGCCGTAAGGACGTTAAAAACAAGATTAAGTTGGATATGAAATGAAGTGTACAAATCAAACTTGTTATCTAATCCTTAAGCACACATGCTTGTACATAGTCATGATAAAATAGTAAGATAATACTGTAGGACAAAAATGCCGGATAATCATGGAGGAAATGCATTTTAGTAGATCAAGAATTTTGCATTTCGTTGAAAGAATACTATGGGATTCCAGTCTCACTGAACCACTCTTTTAGTTTTTCAATGGAGAATCCGGGTTTCGAAGTCTGAATCTAGCTAGCAAGCAAACCTTTTTAATTCATCCCTTGTTCAACGTAATCGTTTCATTTTTATAGACCAACGTATTCAAACTGACTCTATCTGGTTGGTGACGATTACCAATTGTTAGTAAGCAAAGAAAATGATTCGAGAAAATGAGGAGAGTCTCCTCAGGCGACACTTGAAGAAAAAGAAGACTTAGCCTAATCTAGGGTTTATTTCTACGAAACGAATGAAGCATGCAACAATTCAAACCAATGCTGGCAAATTAAATTTCCATTACTTTCCTGAGTTGCAAGTGCGTAGATTTGTTTTTGGCAGGCAGTGGTTTTGAGATATTTGGCATGTAGTATTAAACATTTCAAAAAAAATGATTAATGAAGTCATAAACGACTGTCTGAAAGAAAATTGGGTTAAGAAGCGACGAGGATGTTAGGAGAGGAGATGGAGAGGAAGGAATTCAAATCAACGACAGAAATGAATTGGATATGAATATGCTGCGTGGTTTTATAATCAGAGTTGGAAGGGGATGTCCAGTGGTTAGAGTTTCTATATTTCTCTTCTGGCTCCTTGAGATCGTAATGGGTTTCGTTCAGTTACACAAAAAAGTGTGTAGTCTGCCTGTCCCGCGTTCCTCCCAAAAAGAAAGATGGCAGATGAGCAATAAGCCCCAATGTTCCATGAGTCTAACGAGTACTCTCACGGAATTTCCTCAGGTGGACAATCTTATCTAAGAGATAAAGTAACATTGGTGGCGTAAGCTCACCAACGAGTTCCTTAGTGAAACATCTTACTCTCCTCTCATTCATTTCGCCTTGGAGTTTGGGGAATGGCTGCCATTCCATCAGCATATACGACTCAAACACCGACGGGCGTATGGGTGATAAGGAGCAAACTGGCTGTGTACATAGAGGAGTAACTGCAATGGGCCCGTTTGTGGCCTGAGCGGTCAGGGTGTAACGCACCCCCCTCCTTCGAAATCCATACATACATATATGGGTTAAGAAATTGTTTCTTTGCAATCCGGTTGTGAATGGCAGGTCAGGAATTTAAAATACTGGGGTTCAACATTTCTACCAAAAGTTAGTCAATTAACTGTAAATTATTTAAACTGGAAGTGCTAAAACTGCCACAATTTGACGCCTCGACCATTATCCTATGACTTGACTATGACTTGAGGATTTAAATTCCACGCCGCCAAATTCAAAATCTCAAAATATTTTTTTACGAGTTGAAGCCGGAGTACTGTAGTTTATTCATAGCTTAAGTTGCGCTCTGCGGTGGGAGCTACCCAACATAGGAGCTATATAACCTGACCATGTCACATGGGCGTGATTGTAGAGTGCAATATGGCTATGAAAAAACTATAGATATAAACAGGTATCAATTATTGGGATATCTAATCACAACTTATAACAGGAGGGTCTAATGTAGGGGTTTGAGTGCCACGGCATAAGGCATTGGACAAATGGTAAGTGCTGGTGTGCCTGGTTCAGCTGTTGCCTCTTTTCCCTTCACGAGCCCCACAGAAAACGTAGAGAGTAAAGTGACAGCAAATTCGAATAATGAATCAATGGCCATCGCTTCGCCAGGACAAACTCTTCGTCCTGTAAAGCAAAAAATTCAATACTCGGAATTTGAATTCCAGTCAATTCCAATTAATCTGATTTAATTTTCCGTTACCAATCCCAAATTGGACTATCCGCTCAACTTTCGACGCGTCCAACTGCGCACCGCTTTCATCAAAGAATCGTTCAGGTCGGAAAACCTCTGCGTCCCCCCAGAACTTGTGATCGTGGAATCCAGGGTAAAGGTTGAACAGAATGCAAGCTCCCTTCGGAATTATGTAGTCACCATAAACTATGTCCTCACTTGCTTCTCTCGGTGGCGGAAGTGCTCCGAACGGAGAGAGTCTCATAGTTTCATATATAAGAGCCTTAATATAAGGCATCCTGAAAGAAATAAGGGGGACAACGTTTTTTGTGCAGGCTTTTAAAAAATAAGTTTGACAGGTTGCAGCATACTTGTTTAGGGCAGTCAACGGAATCCGAGAGGCACCTCCACCAGACATATTCATGACTTCTGCACGTGCTTTTTCTTGAACGTTTTGGTGAAGGACAAGGTAGAGTAGCATCCAGTTCATTACCGTACTTGTTGTTTCAGTCCCAGCAAGGAACAAATCCATTAGTACTGCTTCCAGTTGCTCCTCTGGAAATAGAATATAACAACCACTTAGGCTTAGATCCCATCTAGTTGACGGGAAAATGGTTAGCAGGAATAGCATTTAAGTTAAAC
This sequence comes from Anurida granulata, assembly GCA_034699565.1. Classification (NCBI taxonomy): domain Eukaryota; kingdom Metazoa; phylum Arthropoda; class Collembola; order Poduromorpha; family Neanuridae; genus Anurida; species Anurida granulata. The sequence goes on from JAQIYD010000124.1 coordinate 6,662, forward strand.
TCGCCTATAATGAACAGGAATAGAAGGAAAGCAAAGAATACGCATACTATACACTTAGATAATATGATTTTCTGGCAATTTTAAAACTGCCGAGTTATTGAATTTTCAGGCATTCTTTTTCAAGCTTTTAAAGTTTTGGAACTTCATTGCATTTTTTTCTGGTACACTCTCATTCCTGAAAACTGATTGCCCCGATATTACGAAGTTTTTGGTCACTGGAGGTGGTGGTAAAATTGTTTGCAAAATTTTTTCCCTAGAAACTTTGAAGTCGTCAGGATTCAAATTATTAATTCCAAGATAGCAGATATTTAACACCAGTTGTCCTACGTCGCTTCGAAGATGAAGAATCCCAAGGTGTAGATTTAAAGTTATGAATTGTTGATTTAAAAAAAAGGTTCAAATACAGTTACCCCTTCGATTGGGGTAAATGTGTTCAATACATGCTGGAGGTGCGCGGGAATGCTGGGGAAATGTCCCGCATTTGGAACAAATTGAAAACTACCCTTTTGTGTCTGGTGGCTTGCCGCCGCCGACTGCTCAAGTGGCTTCTCTGATATTTATCTCTTTGACATTAAGCGTGAAAATATGTATGACCAGTTGCCCAACAAAAGTTTCTCGAAAAAATTATTTCTTCGTCTGATTCGCGACAGCACAATAACCCGCGGTGACCCTAAACATGCTGAAGTTTTGATGTATAATTTTGAAGTGGCGGAGAATAGCGTTTTTCATTTAACTCGCCACGAATTGGCAGTTTTACATTAAAGTTTTGACCGTTCTAATATCCCAGTCAGGGTTTCAAGTCAAACTTAAGCTAAGTATCTGCTGTTTAAATAAAGCAGTAAATTACAATGTGAATCCTGGTGTGAAAAGCATTTGTACGAAAAGAAAAAAACAAACAAAGAAATTATGAGCTCACCTGTCATCACACTCCCAGGCACGTTTTTGTTTTTCTCAATTTCATCTAGAAACAACTCAATAAAAGTCTCACCCTCCTCTCGTCCTTGTCTCCTTACTTTAACATCTTGAATTAGCTCCTGGTTAAAAAATAAAATTAACCAGGCACATAAAAATTGGCTTTTGACAAGACTTACTTTCATAAAGTTTCTTGAACGTTCATGTATCTCTCCATGTCGCTTGTACCCGCTCAAATTGCTAAAGTATTTCAGAAATGGGAAAACGGAGAGAAGGTTCGTAGGACGAAGAATCTCGAATGTTTCTGTGCCGAGGTCAATATGTCTTTGAACATTTGGGCTAGATGGGTCAAATCGATAACCGCCAACGCAACTCCAAAGAATGTTAATCGGAACCAGTGAAAATCTGTTTGAATCAACGGCCCACACCCCACCGTTTTTCTCACTCTGTTCTCGCATGTCCTTCATCAGATCGTCCACCTCTACTCGCGCTGCCTCTTCGAGTGAACCTTTTTTCCCAAAACCAAAGTCCCTTAATGTTTTCACATTGTAGGCTCGAACTTGTTTCCAAGTATCTCCACAACACCAGACAATTCCTGAAAAAATTGAACGGGAGGCTTAATTTTTTATCAATTTCAGTTTCCAAATTGCAACCGATAATTGTCCAAACCCAAATTCTTTCCATTGGTCCTTTGATCTATGAATTGGAATCGAAATCTATTTAGCGTTGCATCTGGTCGCTTCAGAATGTCTTTGATAATTTCATATGAGGAGAGTACCACTAAAAATATGTTTAAAAGTAAAATATTCTCTTATTCTTCAAAGGTTATTTCTTGAAAAATGTAGCAATACAAATTTTAGCCTGAGCACCTGCGTAGTGAACTCCAAATCCGAGCGACATGATGTTTCCGTAAGTTTTGCTGAGTGTAGACAGTTGCCGGAATGGGTAAACTTTATCCACCATCATCATTTGTGGAAGGCTGCCCAAAATAGGCCATCGTATTGGACCTAGAAATAAAAATTGTTAAGTTTGGTTGTTTGGTTATGTTAGTTTAATTTTTTGACGAGCAAATTCTGTACAATTCTTACCTGGTGGTAATTTTCGTCCTTTGTAAAAATCCCCAAATGGTTTCCACAAATAGTATATGATGAGCGTGGAAAGAAAAACCAGGGAAATTGAAACGAAGCCCATGTCCAAGGGAATAAAATCCAAATAAAGTTGCAGCTGAAACGACTTGACTATTTTGTGATTTTATTTTATATTAAATTCGCAAGAGAAACTTGTCGTGGTTATGGTTTAGGATGACCTTGAAAATTGATTGTGTTATGTTGAAGTTAAGTGCTATGGAGCAATGAATTTCTTTTTTTTTGCAATAATCTCTCACCGGTCAGATAAAAGTCACATGCACTTGTTGTTGTCGTTGGATAATAAAGCCTTGGCAGACTGAAGAGCAAAAAATCTAACCCACGGGTTGACCCTGGAATAATAAGTTGTAGCACGTTGAGCCTAACATGCTGCTCTGTCCAATGTATTTCCTCATCTAGAAATAGCAATTCTGTGGCAAATAACACAAACCAGACTTTTTGCAAGCAATGGAGAGTTTTCCAACTGTAATGCAATAATTTTTCGTATGAGGCATACACTTCATTTGTTTCAAGCAGCATCAACTTTAACTAAGGTTGAGTATTTTTCGATTTGATTTTCAGGTGCGCTCAGTTGCAGCGATTCTGCCATCTCCCTCGGGAGAACTGAGTGGAAGCCCTAGTCAGACTCCGCTAACTTTTGACAGTTTAAAATTCTGTTTAATTGCAAATAAATTGGCATTTGCAACTACAGAAAAGTGATTGTTCGTGAAATAGAAGCGTGCAATAAATTGAACTTATTTTTGGTTTATGAATTCATTTTCAATTAATAACTTTAAGCTGGTGTTCGTATGTTGTTCAAAATCATTTGTTAAGTGTGGAGAAACAAAATCCTCAATGGAAACCGAACAAATGTTTTTCAGTGACGAATATTATTATTTTGTTTACTAAAAACAATCCAGAGTGTTTTTCACCAAAACAATTTCTAATGAATAACAAGCAAAGTTCGCCTTCTTGTCACGTAGGCTTGTTACAACCGCGTGGTTTGGTTTCCAGTAACAATTTGAGGTGAAAAAAATGTGTAGTTCCTTGTTTGCTCAACCGCTTTCATTCTTGGATTCTTTCACCAAACTTGTTGGTTAAACACAAACATAAAAATTTGCATTTTGAATTTTGCGTCGCATTTTACATGAGGCTCTGTAAATAAATGCCGCAGAAAACTTTGAATGAATTACTTGATACATTTTTAAACAAAAAAGCTATAACAAATTTAATTACATTTGAAACGTGTAACAATTGTTGTAATTTTTCCGTTAAAAATGAATTCATTCACTATTTCCAATTTTGTGATTTTGTTGTGGTTTATTTTTGGTTCTGCGAATGCTGCCTGGGTAAAATTGACAAAAATGTTTACTTCTCAAAAGCTCATTGAATTCTTCTCAAAGCAAATCTTTTGAAATATTATTTGAACCTAGCCACCACTTCCGGATTCAAAAGAATGCAGGGGTATCTTGCAATTTTTCCTGGACTTTCTCGGTAAATCATTTCTGGTCCAGAAGGAGTCTGCTAAACATAAATGAACATTCGGTAAGGTGACGCTGATGATGTGACTCAGAATCTGTTTCAGTCTTACATTCAAATTTAGGGGAAAATTTCAATAAAAAATGACTTAGCGTTGGGACGGTTCGTCTCGTCAGATTGGGGTAGGGAAACAGTCTTTGTTTATTTCAATAAGCTTTGCACTTTTAATCTTGGCCACATTATAAGCCTAGCCTAACTATTACTATCGAACAAAATGGCGTCGCGATTTTACGTCGTTATATCCAGATGTCGTTATAAACATTATTTAGCCCGTGCAATTAAATGGATTGGGCCGCAAACAGGTCTGAAAATCTTGGTCGTTATATGCAGGTGTAGTTATAACCTATGTTATAAAAGGTTCGAGTTATAAAAAGGTTCGAGAGCAAACTAAAAACAAAACAAATAACGCCTGCAAATTAAAATGGGTTGGGTTGGGAATTGATGTTCTGAATAAATTAAAAATAAAATGAATCCAACTGATTTTTAAGTTAATTCATCAGGGATGTCAAATGAGTTTTGCCTTGAGAGACGAGCGGGCTTGCATAAATTATCGCTGAGCTCAGAGTATAGGGTCTACTTTCCGCTGTTCCGCTGTGTAATTAAATTGTCGAGAATTGTCGACATTTCGTGCTCATTATATCCTTGTTGGGTCTGTTCAATTTAGAGATGTGAATTTAACAAACAGTTGTATCAGTTTCGACATCAACACTTCAATTGCTGTGCGTGGGACGAAGGTGGAAATAAAATTACCATTCGTTGTCACTAATGAGGAAAGTAACATGCTAAATGCTGCTCGCGATCGTTAACGTGTATCCCAAAAAGCAGAAAGTACCATAATATTCTAAAAACGGATCAAAAGAGACCGCCAGGAACGTTTTCACGGAACAGTGTTTCAAGTACTTCAGAGCACTACTTTAGAACAGCTTGCAGAATTTACTTCTGGCGAAATGTTTTTACGTCTGAAAAGATTAGCTAGAATGATATTTCTAACGTACCTAAACATTTTAAGTTTGACCCCCTCGGGTGCCGATTATTTAATCCCTTCATCCCCAACCGGGCTCGATATCTCGTTGCCGCCGCCATCTAACGTCTCTGATTGGTGTATCGCCATTTTCAACAAACAAGTTCAATATTTGACCCAAAAATTACTTCCAAGTGTCGTTTCCAATTCTGGTAAATACAAAAGACAACACCACACGACTATTAGTACTCTTACGTTTTGGTTTCTTTGTCTCGACTTGAAGCAACTTGAAGAATCTCTCATCAGGAAAACTAAACGGGAAGACTTAGATTACGCCCTCTAGTTTGTAACCTTGTCCCGTTATGCGGAAAAACCCACTGTTTTCCAAGAATTGAAAAAATCCAAAGACTTTGCTGAACTAAACACAAAATTAATTGTTGTCGACTCCCACGAAAATCCAACACTTTTGGCAGACATTTGCCGGAAGGATGTAGAGCTTGGTACAAATTATTTAGCCGTAAGGGATTCTTTTGCATTTGTCGACGCTCTGTCGGAAGCTAGTATCCTTTGTCCCAAGAAATCAGGTATTGGCATAGACGGGTCTAGTAGTGGTTGGAGAGTTGGGAAAGAAAATCTCAAGAAAAGAGGCCGCAAAGTTCATAACCAACCAACCATTAACATTTTGCGCTACATTGTTTCTAAAAATATCAACCTTACATACAGTGGTTCAGCTTCGTCGCAACCTCTTCAAATGTGCGACCATTGTAGCAAATGGGCCAAAGAACATCGGACCTATGTCAAGTTAGTAATCCTGTTTCGAAATAATGAAAACTTTATTTATTGCAAGCATGTAGGGATGCCGCCGTTCCGTTTCGTTTCGTTTAAAGCATTAAACGTAAACGAAACGAAACGGACCACCATTAAACGT
>JAQIYD010000125.1:0-12122 GCA_034699565.1 Anurida granulata
TTGGCTCAGGAAGGGATCGTCTCCGTCATCATCACCCTCCGGATCCCGGGTGCGGTTAGTTTGCGCATTAGTTAGTCATTAGTTAGTCATTAGTTAGTCCATTAGTTGTTCCTTTCTCTTTCGGTTCAATAAACCGAATCCATCATTCATCCCCCTTGTTGTTTGTTCATTCATGGTGCACGTCGGCACTGCTACGGGCAGCAGTTAGCCGAGCGTCTCATGGTACAGTGACTCCGGGGCATCAAAGCACATTTGTGGGTCACTCGAATGGTTCCTGGAGTACAGCGCCTTTCCAACTCCCCGGAAAGTCTACCTCACGGACTCGAATTTTGTCAATGCAATTGGCAATGGAACCGTTGAACTCCTTGCTCTCATTGACGAAGAGTGGGTCTACAAGACAATGGAGGGAGTTCTCTTCATTCCAGGACCAGCCAACCTGTTTTCGGAACCCGTGATGACACGAAAAGGATACACGATCGTCAGGGATCACGTCGCTACCTGTTTGAGGATAAAAATAGCAAAATCAATTTCATTTCCGGCTAAAATGAACACAAAAGTGAAACAAAGTGAAGTGAAAAGTGAAACATACCTTTTTCAAAGTTTTCTGACCAAAACTCTAGAATTGGCTGATCGTAACCACGATTCCGGCCGGTTCTAATGAGGATACCAATAAAGGCGTACATCTCATTTACGTCCATTGGTGTCCAAGTGAGTTGGTTGGAGGGTTGGCGGGTCAAGTTCTTCTGCGCAGTTTTCGCATTTGCGAAAACATTGGTCCAGTGGCAGAGAACGGTGTCCACAATCACAGGAGACAAGAACAGCTTGAATGCTCCCTCCATTGAGTCCACAATTGTGGCAGTTCCTTTTGGGCCGGCACGCCCTCGAAAGATATTGTGCGCAGGAGTCTGTCCAAGACGAGGGGGCCTGTCATCCCAAATGGTTTTGTCAGGTGCCACCACTTGACCAGGTGGTAATTGCAGCGTTGGTGGTCCTTCATCGTCACCAGCTTCGGATTCCTCCTCGCTGGCGCTTGAATCAGATGAACAAGAAGAGGACTCGTCTTCTGATTCGTCCGAAGATACCGGCACCTGCCTTTCTGCTGCTGCGGTTTCTTCATTTAGGCGTTGGGATGGTCCCGCCACCTGAGATGAAGCTGCTTCACTTGGTCCCCTGCCCCTGCGCAACCCCCCATTCCCACGAACGCCTCTGGTTCCACGGGATCCCCTTATCCCACGAGATCGTCTTGCGCGGTCCATCCTATGATCGTCTAGGTAATGAAATCCTGACAATAATCAAAAGTTAGTAAAGGAAATAATGGTGCCCAACAACGTTACACAGACTTCAAGTCGTTCAACCTTCGCCACTACGTTTGGTTCCCAATGCCCGACCAGTCTCCAGGAGAAATTCCCACCAGAAGCCCCTCAATACGGGTAACAACTAGTGCCCACTTTCGGACTTCAAATCCATGTCCAAAAGTGGTAAGAAACTGGTTAGGTGACGTTTTGGACTTTACATCCCGTCCCAATCTACCAGCCCCCAGGAAGCCACCTGTTGACGTCTGTCACAGAAGGCAAAGGGTCCCCTCGTAGTGTCTTGTCGAACGACGTTCCAGTGTCCGTCCGTCGTGGGAAGAAAGTAAAGGAAGGGTAAAGTAAAGAGTGAAGAGAGAGTAGATGCAGGTCTTACCAGATTTGCAGCGAGACGAGAAGTGAACCTTCAAATGCATGTCGCTCGTATTTATAGGGGGCATCTGGAGTAAATTTTACTCCAGGTGCGGACGTCAATGACAAAAAAACTGCATCTGACGAAGCTCCTCCCTTTTGCACCAAATTTTCCATTAGATAGCATGGAAGAAGAAAGATGGGAGGAGCGAGAAAAGAGTAATTTTTTACTCCATTCTAATTAGGGAACAAGCTCCTCCTTTTTGTACAAAAATTTCCATTGAGCTGCATGGGAGAGAAATGATAGGAAAAACAGAGAAGAGTAACTTTTAACTCCGATTTAATTATGTGCAAATTATGATGGCAAAAAATGCAAGGGATTAACCTATTTTCATTTCTTGCATAAGTCGTAAAAATAGACGGTGAAACTGCATATAATTAAACTTCCAATTCCTGGTATAATTGTCAACTTTAGCAGCCTCTTGTTCGCCAAAATTAATGAATTTGTTAATAAATTTACAAAGTTTCGCACACATGGTCCAATACGCTGACCTTTTTTCTGGAGTCGATATCTTGCACACAGGGTCATCTACCGGTCAACCTACCGACTAATCACGATTTTTGATATTTTAAATTCGATAGCGCCAAGAGATTTGCTTCGATCGGCATAAATCCAAAAACACCTCACTTCAAATCGTTTGCTTGAAGCTATATTTACGGCTCGGACGCTCAGAGTAAAAAATATCCGAATACCGTACAATTAAATGGTCAAAGGTCGAACGTTTGCACACATGGATATTCCCGGGTTAATTTTACAATTATTAAATTATTACAAAATTGAATGATTTAAATCACAAAACTATTTATAGTGACTTTAATTGAGCGTGACCTTCTTGGAGTGACATTAATTAATGCCGACCATGATGGATGGAGTTGTCTGATGTTCCTTTTCTTTTTGTGAATGTATCTAACTTGTGCCTCCCAATTTAGGCGGCAGTTGATCTGGCCTTATGTCTTTCAATATTGCCGTCTTCCAGAGTTTGGTTTTGGTGCCGTAGCATTGGATAGGGAGTTTGGTGATGATTGATTTTGCAAGGGTAACAATGGGTTCAATAATAGGGGGACCCACAATTCCAAAACAATGATTCTAGGTTAACGTAAATCAAGTCAAAATCAAATTTAAACCCCCATTCACTTACAATTAACGCCTGTAGCACTTTTTGCAAAAGGCAACATATAATTGAAAGTTTGAATGATGTCAGTAATGAGTGGTAAGCATGCGACGCATGCGTGTGTCCTTCTACTGAATGCTTCAACATCCGCGATGAGAACCACCTGGTCCACATCTTTTCCATCTCAATCTGCTACTTCAATTACTTTCCGAATTCCAGTTTTAAGCATCCGTAAAAATTGGCGAATCACTGGGTCCGAGTTTCCAAAAAAAACGCATATTTTCTGATCACCCACTCTCCAAACGGGATGATGACGACTTGGTGGCAACAAAATATTTAAAATTGACACGAATCGACAAATTGACATCACAAATTAAAAAGATGAACGTGAAGAACGTGCGAGGGCGTCCAGCTTTATCCTCTCCATCGACTGTGTAAGGGAGATCGTCTGGTACTGGCTCATCTAAAATTCTGTCCATTTTGTTTATCTTTCTCCACTGATGATTCTGTGCTTCAATTCAGGGTTTGTGTTTGCTCAGTTTACAATTATGTAAATAAAGGAATCGTTTTCACCTTCTTTAGTTCCTTTGCTGCATCCGCAACTACTAGTTTGTTCACTGTGGAAAGGACAGTTTTTGGTGCACTTTTATTCTTCATTTCAATTAATTACTTAGATAATAATAACATACTTATGACATACTTCTAAGCCAGCGTAAGAGGTAAGCATCCGTTCGTTGAAATTCCAAAGTCAGGTTTTGCTCTACCAGTTTCCGTAACTGCAGTCCGAAATTATTTTTTGTCAAAACGAGGGCGAGAATAGTAAATTATTATTCTAACATTAACTACAAATGAGAGAACAAAATTTCAGTAACATTTTCTTATATCGTCAATGGCGTCAATTTCCTTAGCGCTGTAAAGCGTTTCAGGATTCTCCGAATTTACCATGTTATTCAACCAGAATTTTGCTAAACACATTTAGAATGAATAAAATAAGGAGATTCTTCTCCATTGTGCTCCAAACTGTCTCCGTCGAGGTAGAGTGTTCAGTTTTCTTTTTGCGAATAAGAGTAAATTACTACTTCTTCACGTTCCAAATTGTACACCTTAAGTTAAGAAAAATGTCTTGAAAGTCTTGAAAACTTGAAATCTTCCAAGGTTTTCCGGGCAATATAATGATACGTTCATTTAAATCTGCTTTATTGCTAATTAATTATCCAAGTTCATGTTCGAGTGACCACTAAGCAAAAAATATAAAAATGGTAACTCTTCTAATAAATTTTCAAGTGCTTTCAGAACTGGTTATTCACTGTGTATTGTGATGGCGCTTATTGCCATTGCCAAAAATTATATAAAAAGTTATTTGAAAATAGGATTCGTACTCTTCAAGAACATCAAAACAACATTAGGCGTTAAGCAGCCAGGCAGCAACTTAATTACTTGGAAACTTCTCTTTATTCTTCCATTTTCTTTAAGACATATAAATTAGCGGATCATTCAGAATTCAAATTAATCTCGTCCAACGGTAACGATCAGAGTAACCAAATATTTGGTTAGGTCCGAATACATAAAACTTCCTTTGTTTCAAGAAAAATTAAAATGCTGATATAGAATACATGTGAAGCGATTCTTGTATAACATTATTCTGAAAGTTGTTCATGAATGATATACTGGCCTTGTTTTAAAGATAAATTGCTCAAAATAAAGCTAAATAAGTAAAAATTAAACGTTTTGTACAAAAACCAAAACGGAGCAAATTATTCAGTATTGGAATTATTTGACAATCAGCTCATACCAACCAACCTTGTGACATTCAACTGTAAATATTCCATGTGTTTATTAACATTCCCAATAAAGTAACATTTATAGTGGAGGAGACAATTGAAGTAACTTCACGTCAAAACGGCAAAGCTAAAAATAAATTAAATAATTTTGTTAACCAGGTGAAAATCTTCTCCGAAAAAATGAAGGAATAACTTAAAACTCGGATACATTCTTTTTTGGCTATATTTTTTTTATTAAGATGTGATTGACCTTTTGACATCCTCGTCTTAAACAGTTTTGCATTTGTTGCAAATTGGCCAAAATATAATGCATCCCAAAAAAGAAGAACTTCTTAAACAAAAATGTCATTAATTTGCGAATCAGAATGGATACAAAATAAATTGATACAAATCAAAGTTTTAACAGAAAGTTTGTTCACCGCTCCCGCAGAAAGCCATAAAATACCGCTATTCATTGAAAACGTGTTGAACATAATTCTAAAAAAATGTCTAATAATAAACATGCATTAGGTTTTTAATTTCTTTTTGCAAAATTTTGACAAAATATTTCTTTTTTGAAAATTATGAAAATCATTTTCTTACCAATTTGGACCCACTGAACATGATTTTCACGGTTTCATCGTTCAATGATTCACAATAACAAAATTTTGAGTTCTTCATACTTTTATTTCGAGATAAGCTGATGGATTGGCGTATCTAAGCCCGCATATGGTGTTTGGTTTATAAAAAATTAAGCTTGAAAGCTCGAACGACGCACAAAATTCTCTGGCTCGCAAAATGCTTTAGGTTCATACGTTTGAATACAGCGATGGGTGAGCAGCTCTCCCATCACTGTATTCGAGCCTAACAGGGGAACTGCACACTATGGCTTAATGCGGATCTCAACTGGCGACATGTATGCGATAAAGGGAGCTGAGATATGTGCTATCAAAAGATATTTGGGGCTGATATCAGCTCTTGCTATTTTTTTGAATTTGTTTATTTTTTTTTAAACTCGTAGAGGGTCACTTATTTTGTAAATCGATTTTTACCTGCAATTTGTCATAAGAGTTTCAAATATAGTACTTATCTTCTGTGCCTTTATCACGTATGTCGTTCGTTGAAATCTGCTTGTGGTATAGTAAGTGGTTCCCTTGTAAGAACCAAGAACTATTTCCAGAGTCAGAATACGCTCAAAACATCGATCCACCTAACATTTACGTTCAAATATTCACTCAAAATCGTATTTAGCATCCCCTAATGAGTAAAAAATGATTCATATTTTTTTTGCACAAAATAATTCAAATTTCGTTTTCAAAATTAAAAAAAAAATTAAAAAAAATTATTTCCGGAAAACGTTTTTGAGAATTGAGTTCAGGGATGTTAACATAGTATAAAAGAAAAATCATCTAAATCGGAGGTAAGCCTATAATACTAGAATTTTCCACCGAACTAATACATTTATTCTAATTTTTGGAACGAGCATTATTTTTTTAATTAACTTTAACAATTGAATTACCTTCACTCATACACTATTTTTTGAAATAGTTTCAAATTATTTTTGGAGGCAATTACTTTTTTTGAGATCCAGTCTGATTCGAGAATTTTTGCCATTTAGAGGAATTCCGCTTTTTGGGGATTCCTCACATTTGATAAGCATAAAATAAGGAGTCACGTATTTATTATGCTCTAAAGAATCTTAGCGGTGACATTTTGATCAAATTTTACAATAGGTTTCGCTAATAGTTATCTTCTTTAATGGCAATCCCACAACAGTTGCATATTAGACACAGTCAACAGGAGTTTTTAAATTATAAAGTTCCTTATAAGTACAAACTGCTTAAGCAGTTTCCAGTTGACCATAGTTCTTAGTTCGGTTCTTAAATATTTTGTGAGAATCCCGGAATTCCCAAAAAAAAATTTTAAGTAGGTCAGTGGTTGTTTAATTCGTGCGTTAGTTTAGGTTAAGTTAGGTTGCAAGCGGAAGCAGGTTTTTAAAAAAAACTTTTCGGGAATGTCAGTCGTTTCCCAACCTATTAATTCGGAACCCAACTCGTTTATTCTGAATAGATCTTGCAAGAAAGGCAGACAATTCGCGCCGGTGAGGCATAAGCTCATAAGTATAAACGTCGATGCCTTCCAACTCTCTTTCTGGTATAATTGCTTCACCAAAACTCAAAGTTGCGCTTTTCCTCAGTTCAGGTCGTCCTAATGGAATGGTGCAACGCTTTGGAACGTTTTTGATGGATAAATTGGTATATTGGGTAAATTTTGATAGGCAAATGAATATTTATGAAATCAAATGGAGATCGAATGAGTGAATGAATGAGTAAAATGGTTACTGGTTAATGGATAATTGAAAATTTGTGTTCAAGCGTTACCGGAATGCCTGGATTAACTCTTTCGTCTCCGGACCGTAAACACCTAGAGTTTCGATGACCACCGGGACAAGCCAGTGCTGAAAGGGCTCAGTTCCGAGGCCCTTGGGAGACACAGCTACTCAATAGTTCCGAACATGCCAAGACTAGTATATGGCGTTCGAAATGCAAATCCGGATTTAAATCTACATGTCCGAACTTGTCTCCAAAGCCTCCTCAGCTGTGGAAAGTTAGGTTCATATGGAGTATGGAATGTGGCTAACTGTCTATATGGACAGTTAGAATTATAGCCAATGGAGACTTTCCTTGGGGAATTCTCGTATGAGGAGCTAAGGAAAGCCGGTCGATTGTAGATTTAATTCCAAGTCCAAGTCAAAATACTTAAGCCAAAGACTGTTTTTTCTTCACGCGTCCGTCATCACATTAAAGCATCAACGAAAGAATCAGGCTGATACGTAATGAAATGTTTAAATGGTGGTTTGTAATCTAATCATCTATCAGTAAATTAAATGCTCTTCATCATAACTCCATTCCTGATAGCTATCATCTGTGGCTCATAGGGAATGACATTTAAATATTTATCATCAATTAGGAACCTGAAAACGTAATATGATATGCCGTTCGGATTTACTGGTCAGCCTCAGAGTTACCCTGTGTTTGATATTTTTAGAAGTAGGTGAGACCATGTACCTTTTAGGTTAGTAATGGAGGGATGATGGTTGAGTAAAAGGGGAGAGGAATGAGGTTGGGGAGATTAGATATGAATCCCCCAGGTTATCATTATCGATTGCTGCCGCAGGTGTAAACAGGATGAGAGAGAGAGAGAGAGAGTTGATGCTGAAAGATACCGAGAAGGAAACAACAACCCTCACTTCACTCAAACTCTTTTCGTTTCCCTTTTTTTCACTGCCCAAGTCCAAGTCTGTCAGTTTGTGTGTCCAGATTCAACCCTACGCTTGTAATTCCTCATTCCTCACTACTTCCTCCTTTTACAAAACATTCCACCACCACCAACGACAACATCCACCCAGTTACTCAAGTTTCTATTATTTTTATTTATACAAGTTTAGTTATTCCAGAATTTATTAAAATTGATAAATTGGAGTGGTGAATGAGGGTAGTGAACTGCTTAGGGGAAAGTGGAGAAGACCAAATCCAACCAATTTAACAAGAGAGGGACTATAGGCTTAATTCTACGCACACCGAACGGAAGTTCAATTTCGACAATTCCATTGTTGTGACTTGTGGTGGGGGAGTCCTCCATCGTTGCATTAAAGTATTTAACCAGAGTTCAGTTTCTAAAGCCGGTAAGTCAAGTTTACTTTACATAGAGAGGTGTTCTTCCATTCGTTGGTGGTGGTGGCTATTAGTTATGGAGGAGATAAGTTACCGTTATACAAGTCAAGTCCTCCAACACTTCATTCTTAATTTAGCCACGGAACTTTTACTGTTATAACGTACAATCATTATTCATCTTCCAAGCATATTCTCAAATGGGTGCTATGTTGTGACGCTAAACGGAATTAGACGGACAAGTTTAGCAATAAATGCTGAAAATTCTCCCTGGAAATGTGCGCTGCAATCCAAGTGTCACCAACTAATCCTACGTAAAAGGAGGTTATTAGCACAGGGCGGCTGTGTTTTAATATTCATAATCTTATCAATGAAAATGGTTCGTATGGTTCCCGTCATTTCTTCCACTTTTCCAGTTTTGTCATTAAATTATTTTATCAATTTTCCATTTGTGCACTTCAATACCGTAAATTTCCAAATAATTCCTGATCCAAATAAGGTACTACTCAAATATGGACCAACCCCTCTGAACCCAAAATTTAAATTAGGCCCCTTTCTAATAAGCCCACAGGGGACCTTTGGCAACCATGAAGGGCAGCTTTCTTTACGAATTCCTTCAAAGAATGAAGGTATTAATATTATCAAAGCGTTAAGTTTTTCATTTCGTTATATAACCTAAACAAAATGCAATCAATATTAGGATTTTTCTTACGAAAAAAATGCAAATTGGTGATAAATAAAATCACTGTTCCAATTAATTCCAGACGACATAATTGTCTAATATGCGGTAACTGAAAGAAACATAAAAAAATCTGACTTGTTTGTGGGGTACGGGCTTCTTACGTGCATGACCTGTACACATTACACTTCAAGTCTTTCTTACAAAACTCATCTTTTCAATTCCAATTGAAAAGTTAAATTTGGCTAGTAAACAGTTTCTAAACTCAAGTAGAAATAAAAATTAAGAAAAAAAAATATTTCAAAATCAAAACTTGAGTAAAATTATTTTAATAAAGAAATATTGAATTTTTTTCTACAAAATTTGACACGAATGTCAAAAGTCAAATAATTCAAAAAAATAATGTTGCCGATAAAGGTTTCTTAAAAATATTTTAAAAGCTCGTCGTATGAAAATTTAAAACCGTCAAAAAATGATTTTCAAACCCAAAAATACTTAGGATGAGATTGCCACTTTAGAGAAAGATTATTTTTTTTGATTATCACCCTTGACATTTGGCATTTCGCCCTATCACGGGGCTTCAGGCTTGCCACTTATCGTGTCTTTACACCCTTCTGGGCAACCCGATCGGTCTAACGAGCTCAAGGGGCCTTCAGCGTCTTCGGGTTCCGAACCCTTCACACCTCATTTGGGCGAGGGAGGTGGGAAACCTTTCGGAAAAACCACCTCCGTGTGAAACCCCAAGGGGCAGGTGGTGAGAATCGAACCCACGCACCACAGCCGTAGAGCCTAGCACTCTACCCCCGGACTGCTGCTACTTGGTCAAGAAAAAGAATTAATTTGTGGATTACGGTTCATCAAAAATAATTAAAGTATGTTGTTTAAATCCACATTTAAATAACTGGAAACAGCTGATTTTAAAATTTCAAATAAATTGCGGAACGATGCAAAAGGGTCCATTTGATTATTGATCGCTTTTGGTAGTACTATATTGTTTCTCTTTATGGTTTAATTTGAAAGTACGAAAGCGCGATACACAAATCAAAATTTATTTCGGACAGCATTTTTACAAAACTAAATAAGGCCCCTGCCTAATAAGCCCCCACTCCCTAATAGGGCTCCCTCCCCTCGGACCCCAAAAGTTGATTAAAGTTGATGAGTTTATTTGTGAATTTACGGTACTCAACTCACAATTCTATACTTCCCCGATGATCGTTTTTCGTTTATTTATTTGTTCATTTCCAATCATTCCACAATGGAGTGAGGAGGATCCATTATGTAATTCTCATAATAAAGAAGGTGAGTCAAAGCAAGGAACACATCTGCGTTATTTTAATTATCTGAACGAGTTCTTCCGCCCCTTTATCATCTCCATTTGGCATTGAGTTGCCTAATCCACAGGAAGTTACTTTGGCGGTGTTTTCCACGGTAATTTAGTGAAACGTGACTTTTTACAAATATCTCGCTCCACTTTTCACAAATCCAGGATGAGCGCAGGAAGTTTTTGCAATGGATAATACTGAGTTATGAGTAATTTCCATGAAGAGAATTGTTATCTCTCTTTTAATTTGGCCAATTTGACTGCAATTGTAATTTCAAGTGAAGGGAATGAAACCCAGAGTTAAAATATGAAACCTTTTTTGCAGTTTCCAATTCCTGCTTTCCAATTAGCTTTGAAATTGTGATGGTAATTTAATATTTGTTAGTGTCTGGAAGAATAATTGTAATGCCGATGAAATTTCAATTCAATTAGAGGCAGGAGTCATTTCTCTCAAGTTAGATTACCTTTTATTTTCAAACTTTATTTGAGGATGTTCATGGACACGTGCTCCTCATGTTTTAATTTT
Source organism: Anurida granulata (assembly GCA_034699565.1). Lineage (NCBI taxonomy): Eukaryota > Metazoa > Arthropoda > Collembola > Poduromorpha > Neanuridae > Anurida > Anurida granulata. The sequence continues at coordinate 10,791 of JAQIYD010000125.1, forward strand.
CATGCAATTTCTGAACATTTACTGGAGACTTTGAAATGGAATTGGGCTCATGAGTTTATAATTGTAGTCTTTTTAAGCTTAATATCTTACATCATTATTTCACCACCTGAATTTCTCTGGTGATCGAAAACAACCAAGTCGACATTTTCCGACGAGATGAAACTAGGCAAGTTTTCTTAAACAATTCGAGTCTTGAATTAGTTTCTTGTTCATAATTTTCGGAGTTGTATCGGGATGGTGGTAGGGTTAGGCGAAGCGGCGTATTTTAAGATGATTGATCAAAAGAAAAGAAAGTGAATAATCACGGGAACTGGTCGTGACTTCAAACTTATCAGCTTCATCAGTCAAGATTGGATCTCTCTGTAGAGTCCAACACAAGCGAAATTGAGGCACATTTTCCCGAAACATCTCATGCTTTCTTTCTACACGACAAGCAATGCTCGAGAGAAGGGACTAAAGCTGGTATCGATTTGTTGGTGGTTATCTTCACTATATCAAACGAATTTGAGTTCCGGATTCGGAATCACAACACCTCTTGAAACCGAACTTCTGCAATTCTTCAGTGTCATTGATTTTTTGACTAAGTAGGCTTATATTTTATGATAGGTTCGTGTGTTTATTTGTGATTTAAGTTTAGTAAGAGGTTTTACAGGAAAAGATTTCTTCTTACTCTTTGGAAAATTAATCATGATCGGAAAGTCAAGAAATTCCTTCCTTGTAGTAAGATTGACTAGAATTGAGCTAATTCGGATAAGAATTGAAATATTGAGAATAGAAAACAAATAATCAGTTTATCTTCCATCGGACTTCCTTTTGAAATGATCTAAATCTCTTTAACCCTGATTTGATTGTTGTGGGAGGAGGGAGGAAAGAGCTTTCTCTTTCCATTCCCTTGTGTATTTTATTACAATGATTAAATTATACCTCTACTTTTAATTGACTCTTTCTTTTCTCTCCTTCTAATCTCAGTCTCAGTGGATTTGAGGTCAACCTAAAGTAAATGATTCGGGTGGTAAAGGAGTACTCTGTCTTGTGTGGATGGGGGAGTGCATTATTTACTCTTCTTTTGTTTTTATTTACAGAGTGGACTTTACCAAGTTGCCTTTTCTCACCCTCAATTGTTGAATCAGAGGAGAGTTATTGAATTATTGGAATGAGTTTAGACATTCTGGCCAAGAGAATGCAGAGGATGGAAAGTGGTGGTGGTGTTGGGATTCCTCCCTCTTTACTCTCATTCAAAAATGAATTCAATTCATACAAGGACCTTGAACTTGAAAAGGGGAAACACCACAGAGAAGTAGAGGATATCACCCACCTGTCTCACAATAATAA